>JAUPFV010000005.1:166147742-166418024 GCA_036936605.1 Limnanthes douglasii subsp. nivea | reverse complement strand
CTCCCGAAGATTTGTAAGTTTGAATGGTCGATGGAATTACCGATACGAGTGAGGGGCCAATTCCATTTAATACTATTAATGATGAGAGACCATTGTATTTTTATTGAGTCTCAGGACTCTAATAATATTAGGCCCAATCATCTGGACAACCATCTGGAGCAATTCAAGAACTTCATGATGAACTTCGATGATGATGATAAACTACTTTGTAGGGTATTCTCCCAATCATTCACGGGGAGTGCTCTGAAATGGTACAACAGCCTGCCTCAAGGTTGTATTAAAGATTTCGATACGTTTTGGGTGGCCTTTCGAAGGCAGTTCGTAGGGAGTAAAGAGCTGAAGGGCAATGGAGACACAATAATCCATTGTGCCCAGGAGCCAAATGAGTCCTTGAAAGAATACATAATCCGTTTTGTGAACACAAAGAATGGGTTGGTTGTTTGCTTCGAACATGTAGCAATAGCATCCCTGAGACAGGGTTTGAACCCAGGCAATCTAGCTGATTCGGTGACCAGAAAGAAGGCTATGACATGGGGAGGGTTGCTGAATCAGGTTGGAAAACAAATAAACGTCGATGAAACAAAGAAAACCAGGGTGCACAGGCAGGTGAGATCTACCCCAGTGGCACCAGCTCCAAATCAGAATCAGTCCGGGAACAAAGCAAGAGAAACCGGACAGGGGCATGGTAGGGCGAAAGCTCAGTCTCAGCCAGCTGCTCCTGCTCAAAGTCAACAATCCAGAAACAAGAGAGGGCCGTGACATAAGACGAATCTTGGTGGATACTGGAAGCTCAGCCAATATCCTTTTCCTAACCACTTACAAGAAAATGAAAAATCCAGTTGTAATTCAGAATTCGGACAGGTCAATCGTGGGCTTCACAGGAAGCTCAGCAGATGTGATCGGGGAGTTCGAAGAGGAGGTGTTATTGGGCAAGGGCCCTTTCAAGAAAATGGTCAGAATACTCTTTATTATGGTGGATTGTCCCACTTGCTATAATGCTATTCTAGGGAGGTCTTGGCTCTCTAGGATGCATGTAGTGGCTTCGACAGTCCACCAATGCTTGAAGTATGCTGTTCAGGGGCAGGTTGGAGTTGTCCGGAGGAGCCAAAAGATTGCAAGAGAATGTTATGCCACTGCCTTGGCTCCTCGAATGCTGGGGGCAGTCCGCATCGATGAACAAGAGCAGTTTGAGGGCCTTTCTGGGGGTGAGGGTGAAATTGATGACCCCAGAGAGACCCCCGGAGTATTGATACCGATCGAAGAGGTTGAAACACACTGTCTGGAAGATGGTAAAAGTGTTAAGATAGGGTCCAAGATGCCATCAATTTTGAAAAAGGAAATGTTGAAGTTTTTGAAAGACCATCAGCACGTTTTTGCTTGGTGCAATGCTGATGTAACTGGGGTTACATCAGAGGTGATATCACACAACCTATCCGTCCGGAGAGATGTAGCTCCAGTAGTCCAAAAAAGAAGAGCTTTTTCCAAAGAAAAGGTTAATGTCATTGTGCAAGAGGTTGACAGGCTCACAAAGATGGGGCACATCAAGGAGTCTCAATACCCTTTGTGGACTGCCAATCCTGTCTTAGTAAAAAAGAAGAATGGTAAGTGGCGCATGTGCATTGACTTCACAGACCTCAATAGAGCTTGCCCAAAAGATTTGTATACGGTCCCCCGGATAGATCAGTTAGTAGACTCTACCTCTGGGAACAAGCTCCTTTCCTTCATGGATGCCTTCTCCGGGTACAATCAGATTCAAGTGGATCCGAAGGATCAAGAGCATACCACGTTTGTCACTGACAGGGGTCTACATTGCTATAAGGTGATGCCATTTGGTTTGAAAAATGTTGGGGCTACTTATCAGAGGTTAGTCAACAAGGCATTTGCTGATCAAATTGGAAGAAATATGGAAGTATACATTGATGATATGATGGTGAAAAGTGTAGATGAGCGGTTGCACTTGTCTGATCTCCAAGAAACTTTTGCCAACTTGGTAAAAGTGAATTTGAAATTAAACCCTGAAAAGTGTGTGTTCGGAGTGCAGTCCGGGAAGTTTCTAGGGTATATCATAAGTGAGCATGGAATACAGCCCGATCCGGACCAGCTCAATGCTCTATTCCAAATGGAGCCTCCTCGAAACATTAAAGAAGTACAGCGATTAACGGGGAGGTTAGCTGCCTTAAACAGATTTATTTCGAGGTCTTCGGCCAAGTGTGCTCCTTTCTTTCAAACTTTGAAGGGTGCAAAGGGGTTCGAGTGGACCCCACAGTGTGATGAGGCTTTCAATGAAATCAAGAAACACCTGTCCTCCCCCAAAACTTTGTTCAAACTAGTTGATGGGGAGACTCTCTTCGTATATTTAGCAGTTTCAAGTTGTGCCATCAGTGCTGTGCTGGTAAGAGAGGTCGATAGACATCCCCACCCAGTGTACTACATCAGCAAAATCTTGATAGATGCTGAGAGGCGTTACTTGAAACTTGAAAAATTGGCATTAGCCCTGGTGATAGCTGCAAGGAAGATGAAGCCTTATTTCCGAGCTCATCCTATCATCGTCCGGACCTCTTTTCCCTTAAAGAATGTCCTTCACAAAGCAGACATTTCGAGCAGAATGACTAAGTGGTCAGTAGAGTTGGGGGACTTCGACATAGACTTTGCTCCCCGGACAGCAGTGAAAGCCCAAGCTGTGGCTGATTTTCTGGTTGAATTCCACTCCGATAGGGATTCAGAGCAAGCTACTGATATAAAAGATAAGAAAATGTGGATCGTCCGAACAGACGGTGGATCTAGCACTATGGGATGTGGTGCAGGAATATGTTTAACTTCCCCATATGGAGACAATATGTACCAGGCTATTTGTTTTGCTTTCAGGGCATCTAATAACGAGTCCGAATATGAAGCAGTTATAGCTGGGTTAAAGTTAGCCTACATTTGTGGGGCTAAGAGGGTCAAGCTGCTAAGTGACTCCCAATTGCTTATCCACCATGCCTTAGGCCAATCTGAGGCTAGAAAGGAGCAGCTTGTGAAGTATTTACTCCTCCTCAAAAATGAAGCACTAAAATTTAAAGCTGTTGTCTATGAGCACATTCCCCGGGCAGAAAATGAGCTAGCAGACTCATTGGCAACCATAGCATATACGGAGTCATACCCATGGATCCATGTGCTTGAAAGTCCTTCTATTCAACTTAGTAAGGGTGAAGAAGAGGAAATTTTTGAAATACAAGTGAAACAGCCTCAAGACTGGAGGTTTCCTCTCTTGCAATATCTCTCCGATGGTGTTGTGCCTCCAGATAAGTCACTAGCCAGAACATTGAAACACAAGGCTCGTGGTTTCATCATATTGAGAGAAGTGTTGTACAAAAAATCCTATAGTAAACCTCTCTTGCGTTGTTTGGGGGATGAAGAGTCACAAGTGGTCCTCTCCGAATTATATGATGGTGAGGGATCAGCCCATTGTGGATTTAGAGCTTTAACAAGAAGAGTGTTACTCTTCGGATACTATTGGCCATCAATCATGAAAGATGCTAAGGAATTGGTGAGAATGTGTGACCCATGCTAGAGGTACAGCAATGAAATTCATGTACCAGCCATTCCTCTAGAGTCCATTTCTGAGCCCATTCCCTTTGCTTGATGGGGATTGGACTTAGTAGGGCCTCTCCCTGTGGCGTCCGGAGGGCGCAAAACTATAATTGTGGTCATAGACTACTTCTCGAAGTGAATAGAAGCAGCCCCCCTGGCAGGGACAACGTCAAAAGCTGTCATAAAATTCATTATGTCCAACATATGTTGCAGATTTGGTGTCCCACAGAAAATAACAACAGACAACGGGCCACAGTTCGACAATAGAGAAATGGATAGCTTATGTGCCTCAAGGGGTATACAGCATTGTTTTTCTTCACCTTTCCACCCACAAGCAAATGGGCAGGTTGAAGTGGCTAATAGAACTATATTGTCCGACTTAAAGAAAAATTTGGAAGGGGCTGCTGGGAAGTGGCCTAGTTATTTACAAGAGGTCTTGTGGGCCTACCGGACAACACCTGGGGCTGCAACACAAGAATCACCCTTCGCCTTGGTCTATGGGGTAGATGCAGTAGCCCCCATAGAGAAGACCCTCCCTTCCTTTCGTGTTCAGAACTTCTCCGAACATGCTAATGAGATGGAAATCAGAAGTCAGCTTGATTTGATAGAAGAGAGACGGGTTAAAGCTCACCTTAGAGTTGCGCACTATCAGGGCTTGATGAGGATCAGGTTTGCTTCTAAAGTTAAGAGAAAAGATTTCCAACCTGGGGACAAAGTATTAAGGAAGGTCTTCTTACACATTAAATAAAAACTCTTCGGAAAGCTGGCCCCAACTTGGGAGGGTCCGTATATCGTTGTTGAAAGAATTAAGCCTGGGACTTATTGGTTGGAAGACAAAGATGGCAGAGTTCTAACTCATCCTTAGAATATTGAGCATCTCCGGATGTACTTGGAATAGCACTTGTGTAAATATTTACTTGTTTAAACATCCATGTAAATATTTAGGGGCATACTCTTTCCTCCCCGGTGGCGCGGAGAGGTTTTAATGAGGTGTCCGGGTTGTTAAATAAAATTCGATGCCTTCTTCAAAATTTTCTAAGTGTTTTTAAAGTTCAATCCCTTATCATACTATCCGGACTGAAATATCTAAAGGCTATTTAAACTCTAGCCGGAGAATTTAAACACTCTCACAATGCAATATCTAAAAGCTACTTAAACTCTGGCTATCAAAATTAAAATAAACAATGAAAGAAGATGATGGTTGCACAAAACAGAGATATTCATTAAATGAAATAACTTAAACTTGCCTTGGCCTTCCAAGGACTTTTAAACAGTCAAAGTAGAACACAAAAAACCTGTCCGGTCAAATTCCGGACACCATTACAAAAAGAGTGCCTTGGCCTTCCAAGGACTTTAGTCTGAATTAAAAATAAACTAAGTGGATCATAAGTTAAGGTTGAGCCTTTGAGGATGGCTCACCTTTGACTACCTTCTTACCCTTAGGGTCATCTTTCCCTTCATCTACCTTCTTGCCTTTGGGATCGTCTTTCTTGTCATCTGAGCTCTCCCCAGTATGTTCTTCATCATCCGAGGAGCCACTAGAGTAGCCATACCTGTCACTTTCGGCCATCGTATGGTATGGGAGGTTTTCGGGCTCAACATAAAGCCACAACTCCCCTAGGTTCCTCTGTGGAAACTTTTCATGGAAAAGTAGGACCATGTCAGACCTCACCTTCTCAATCAGTAACTCGTCGCTCTTGATCATCTGGTTGGCATAATTATTGATCCTGGCTTGGATCTTGGCCTCCTGCTCCTGTAACAAAGTATTTTTATCCTCGGCAGTTTTGGACACTGCATTCTCAAGGGCAATCTTATCAGTAGTTAGGTTGGTGATGGTCTTGTCCTTTGCCTTGGTCTCTTCTTTTGAGGCAGTAAGGTCCTTCTCCACCTCGGACAGCTTTTCCCGGAGGTCTCTGATGGTTTCCTCTAGAGTAGCAACTTTTGTGTCATTTTCCTCCCGATTCTTCTTCAACTCCTCATTTGTTTCCTTTAGCATGTCAGCATTGGCAGTGGCTGTGCAAAGGTCTTCGGACAGCTTTTCCTTCTCAGACTTAAGGTCTTTGATGGTGTCTGCTTGACTCCGGACTTGTCTCTCCAGTGTAAGTACTGGCTGCACATTGCTTAGCAAGGAGTGGGCTATGGTGTCCTTTTCACTAGAGACGATGAAAGTCTTACCATTGAAATTGACAGTGTTAGAGCTGCTCGGAGGAATGTAAGGCCCTGCAAAGTCGTCTCTGGGGAGGTTGAGGAAGTATTCGCCAAGTTCACCAAGACCGGTGATGTCTACTTCATCCATGTTGAGCTCTCCTCTCTCAACTTCATCAGTATGAAAGTATCTTGGGATCTCTTCAGCATGTTTTGGGTCAGAAGGGTCAACCTGAACAGAAGGCTCCGGATCCCGGAGAGCAAGCTCATCTCCTTTGGCAGTCTTTTTCTTCTTGGCTGCCCGGTCTTCCCCTTCACTCCCCTGCTTGCGATTCCTCTTGGAAGCCCTTGGAGATTTTGGGAGTTCTGCTTCCTGCCTTTCGGTCTCTTGCTCCACTACCTGCAAAAGAGCAGCATCAATTTGGCTCTGAGCCGGCCCCTCCAGGTCAGTTGGAGCATCCTTCTCAGCATCAGCAGGGTTAGCACTGCTCGCCACCTTTTTGCCTTTCTTCTTGCCCTTCATTTTGCTTGGGGCTTTGGCCCGGCCTGGCAAGAAGAGTGTCCCATCTGCTTCATGGGACCTCTTGAGCACTGTGTCCGGAGAGGGTTGAGTGGTGAGCTCCTCCCAGCTTAAATCTCTCCCACCCGTGGTGCTCCACAGGTGAGACCTTGCCAGATTTCCACTTGTGAAGGCATCGTGGAATCGGTTCCCCCAGTTCTCTGCGGCCCAGGCATTGATTTTGCCACAAGTGACCTGTCCGGCCTTCAAGTAATCACCAAACTCCTTAGGCAGTTCTGTTAAGACAAAGAAAGATTGATTAATTTAAAACCAACTATAAGAAGCAAAAATTAGACAAAGATTTAGAGTAAGAAACTTACGGTCACTCCTCCACCTGCTTCTGAGGAGGCTTGGGTTCACTCCGGACTTGATCTTCTGTCCGTTTTCCCAAGCGCCACTGACAAACAAAAATTGGCTCCTCTATTTGCTCTCAGACTCCAGTAGATCATCAACGGCTTTGAGATCATTCCCCATATTGAAGTGGTAGAAGGGGAATTGGTGATGTTTGCAAAGATTGGCCACTGCTGCAAATTCTTCCATAGGAAGAGGGATCCCGGACAGTCTCGATGCCATAATACATGACATCAGAGTATACCAACCGTTGGGGCTCAGCTGGCTCGAGTAGAGCTTGACCAGGTGAAAATATCTGACGATCTCCGGGTCCAATGGGAATCTGAGTCCCCAGTTAATAGCTCCGTGAAGAAGACTATTTTGTTCAGCTTGCAATCCATAGGGGTTTCAGGATCTATGGGAATCCTTATCTTCACATTTTCTGGGATCCCCCATTTTGTGCGCATTCGACCTAGTTCGGCCGTGTGGATAAAAGCATACTTGGTCTTCTGTAAGGCCAAGAGATATTTAAGTTCGACCCTGTGAAAACAGGGCCCTACCTTCCCTTCGAGACACTCCGGCAGATCCGGATGCCTCAAGCATAGTTTTTCTTTGCCCTTATCTTTTTTGGCAGCAGCAGTGTTACTAGTCTGGCCGGATGGCTCAGACTCAAAAGGGACTTCTTCAACTGAGTCCTCCATTCTTTCCTCCATGATCGTTGGAGGAATATCAGTGGTAGTGGTCCGGGGAGGGCTCAAACTTGGCACAGCCTGGCTTCCGGACTGCTGGTTTTCAATGTCTTCTTGACCTCTAGTCTCAGGCTGGGGCTCTGAGGCAGAGGTCTCTCTTGGGAGTACTGGGTTGCTCACCTCCGGACCGGATGGCCTTTCCCGGGGAGCTCTGATGGGCACTCCAGACCCAGAACTACTATTTTTTGCCCCCGATTTTGAGGGAGTATTTTTGGAGCCTGGCCCCTTAACCAGCCGGCTTGTCCTCTTAACCACCAGTTTCTCCGGAGAGTGCTCTGTGTCTGATCCCATGACGAGAAAATGAGAAGGTTTCCTGACACTTGTGACTGTAACTCCTGGCTCAACAGCAGGTACTGACTCCTGAACTGAGGAAACAGAGACTATAGGCGAGAGGGTGGATTGAAATAGTTTTTTGGGCTTAGTACCTTTAGAGGAGGACGAGCCTCGATCTGACTCTGTAACGGAGGCGACTGGTCTGTCAACAGGTGATGAAGGTAGCCCCGCTGCGATTTGTCTTTCCTTCTCAACTTTTTGTGCTCTCTCCAACTCAGAAAGATTGAGCCACCCGCCTTTGATCAATGCAGTCCTTGCTGTAAACACAAACTACCAAGAAAATCTTTGCTTTAGAGAGAGAAAGCTCTGAATAAATTTGCAGAGTAAATATGGAAGAGATAGTAAAACAGTAGAAAGTGAGTTTGAATTTATAGTAAATCTGAAAATAGGAGTTGATTCCTAGGAGAATTCGAAAAGTTTGGCAATGATTAAAAGACGGCGCTGATGTCACCATCTGAAATTAAAGAGGTTGCTTTTCGAAGAAGGTGGTGCGAAATTCAAGGTGAAAAAACGGCTGGAGTGACCAATTAGAGAGCGACACGTGTCCCACGAACTCTGGCAAAAACCGTTTTGAATTCGTGAAGCTTTACCTGTCCGGGTAAACCCATAGACCTATCCGAATTGAAAACTACTTCTAACATCGGACTGTTTTTCAGGTCTCTGACAAGAATACTTGCTCAAACACCTAAAAAAGAGGCTCCTGATGAGTCCGAATTCAGCATGCTCCCCAGACAGGGACAGATCAGTCAAAAGCCTCCGGACCGGACAGATCGGACAGATCACATGGACCGGACAGATCACTTCGAACACTATGACCATAGAACTGTTCGAACTATGACAAAAGTACTAAAAAACCTAAACACTTCCTGACTAAGCTAATTGCTCTCCTACTTAGAGCTCATGGGTCTTTGAACATGACCCGGGTCCTTTAAACATGACCCGAAAGCCCATAAGGGCCCAAACATCACACTATAGATACCCAACCACCCGCATTAACTATGGGTAATGAAAATTAACTGCTACCAAGCTGCTTAATTATCTCTCTACTCTCTAAACACTTAAAACACCCACACACCACGACTTAAACACCCACATACCACCATAAAACACCAACTGAAATTACCAGCCTACCCTCAGGCGATTATTATCCACACCCGATATCGCTCCTACTCTTAACTTGTTAAAACTATAGGCGAACAAAACCTTCCATGAGTAAAAAAAAACTATATTTTATCTAAGGAAAAGAATACAAAATATGTTGTCGAATGCTAGTATAGCTGGGTATTTCTATCGGAAGTTAAAAAGTTATTTTTTATATTTTTTAGTGAAGATAAATAACTCCTCTAATAATTTAAATAAATAAGAGAATGAGTATTATTAGTGATTAAATAAAATTAAAAATTAAAAAGAGATGTACCAATAATATATATATATATATATATATAATATAATATATGTTAGATTTATTTGTATAATATTAAATGTATGTAAAGATAGGGTGAAGAAATCTTGGAGGATGAGATAAGAAAAGCATCCAAATTAGATTTAAGGAAAAAGAAATGTTACATGTTCAGACATTGTGTTATATAAAATATTTTGATATGCGCGTTGCACATACAGTATAATCTCGTGGAATTATCTATTTTCTTACCATGAAGTATTTTTTACTATGGTTGAATCATATTTTCATTGAAGGTTGTGATGAATTTTTTTTCTCTATAAAAACCAATGATGTTTTCCTGTATTTATTCTTCTTTTATTATTTTTACTTTGTACTCTTTTTTTTTCCTACCTTCCTTCAAAAACATGTTGTAATCCAAGTTTTATTAGGTTTTTTTCTCTCCTTCTGAATACAATATGATAAGGATTCCGATCTTGGAGGAGACTCAGACTACCTCTACTATAAAACCATTTTTCTTATATATACTTTTTATTTAAGAGGTCGCATTCTCATGTATACTGCACTGGTGGATTTTTTCCGTATTTCTTTATATGTGTTTTATCCATAACCATATAATGTCGAACGGTTAGGGATTTACAATGGCCTATATTATTGTTGTAAAGTTAGCTAATTGTTTTTTTCGCATTATTTTAGATATAGTTATCATATTTTATCCAAATAAAGTATTTACTACTACATGTATTTTCTTCACTGATATAAAACAGTAACTGACTTTTCAGACTCTAAAACATTGTAAGGGTTTGTGTGTATTGGTTAAGAGTGGATATATGTCAGCATTTTTGGTCTCGTGTCATTATGATTTCTTAGACATTTACATGTAAGCTTTTCACTTCTACTTACTTTTGTCATATGATCCCTTATTAGAATTTTGGGTTCTTACTTATTTTTTCTGCAACTAAGCATGTGTGTTATTCTGTTGAGTTACATGAGGAAACAAAAAATGAATGTGAGTATTGAAGGACGCTGTCTGGAAACATTGCGAGGAAATTGTATCGCAGTCTGTTTTCTTTCACAAACTTTATTTCTCTAGGGTATTTGCGTTCCGATAATGGGTCTTACACTATGATATTAAGGTATTAACTTTAAGGTATTGTGGCCAATTTTAAGTGTGGATCGGCCTTTAATACCAGGTCCCTGAAGTTAGCTAAATAGTAAGATTATTTACGCATAAGGTAGTTCCCCTCAACCTAAGCCCAAAATGTTTCTGTGATGAAAATTAAATTTGTTTGTCTTCATGTCCCTTTAAAATAAATATTTTTACGAAAAGGTATGATGATACCTTAGCCTATCAAAATAGAAGGAAAATGGGAAATATTAATCGGCATAAATGTTGAAGCCTTAAGAATTACCATGATAATGAGTAAAAATGAAATTTATGCTCTTCATTTGTGGTAATTTATAAAGTGTATGCATGAAGGACCTCTAGAAGTGTATCTTTCCATTATCCTGCATAATCTTTGAGAAGGTCGTGTATTCTTTACAACAGGTTTCGGTTGGTCACATCAACATACTCGTTAGCTTGGAAGGGAATTTCACGGAAAAGTGTTGTTAGCTTCCTTTAGTTCAGTAGAAAAATGTTAATTATTCATTATGGAATTGTCTCTCGTTGTCTGTGGTTATCACTCTTCAAACCTCATATTTGCAACATATGTTAGTTTTATAGAAGTAAATCTATTTTTACTTATATCTTTGTTAATAACTCTACTTCTACCTATTTGGAGAAGTAGTTTACTGCCACAAAGAGGTATTTTCGACCCTTTGATGCTTTCAGTAGTGGTCCGACCAAGCTAGACTTCATCGATAAAAAAAAAATTGTTTCATAAATAGATAATATATGTAAGACTGGGACTTGGATTACGTTTACAAAAGGCTATCTTTATCATAATGTTGGATAAATATCTTAGCATTAACTTATATTGTTGGCCAGATCTATCTTATTAGCAAGATTCTTTTGTGTATAGTCTTGTATTTATAGTACGAACATTCTTCTCTTTCATGGAGTTTTTCAAAGACAGAGCCTGAAGCTTTTAAATCGATATATCTTATAAGATTTATGGTTAACCCTAATTGATGTAATATATTGGATAGCCATGATTTGAACCTTTTTTGTAATGTTCCTTCAGCGAGGTATGCATGGATGAAGGTTTGACAGTCTTAAGTTTTATCAATAACCATGACCTTAAGTGATGATTCCATTAGTTCGGTTTTATTTGGTCTAGAAATAGCTAACCTCTCTTGAAGTATCATCCAAAGGGTAGATTCAGCACACCATAAGGAAGCAAGTATATCAACAACTGCGTTTTCTGCCCGAGGTACTTGTTCAAACTTAGAAGCTTAGGTGTGTATCATCTTCAGGCAGATGATAAGATTGTCTTTTTTGGTATCGGATTTATCTAAAACATGATTATCGATGAATAATGAGTAAGTGATGAGTTTTTTGCATCGGGATCCACAGATATGGTCGAGCCACAGTAGCACTAATTTTACTTTGTATTTAACCTTATTGTGTTAAGGAAGACATCTGGACTTGATTGATTAGTACAAAGAGTCTTTCGAATTGGATGTTAGTTATATCTCGGCTCGAAAGCCAAAATTATTTTATCATTTATCGTTTGTTGTTATCCGTATGGTTTTGGGATTGTCCTAAGAAAAGGCTAGACTTTCTGCTTGGAACTCGTTTCTAAAGTATGACACAACTTATGTTTTGATGGTAGTCTAAGGTTTGAACCTTATGTAAAGGTCTTCAAGTTCTATTGCCCATTATGTTAATCATTTGAAGAAATCAAGCTTCTAAAGAACGTTTTATAAGGAGAATGAGGTTATGAATATGATTTTATGGGCTTGAAAATATTGTATTAGTTTTCTAGTCCCCATCATTAGTGCTAGTGTCAATTTCTTTAGTTATAAGAACCA
The DNA here is from genome assembly GCA_036936605.1 of Limnanthes douglasii subsp. nivea. Lineage (NCBI taxonomy): Eukaryota > Viridiplantae > Streptophyta > Magnoliopsida > Brassicales > Limnanthaceae > Limnanthes > Limnanthes douglasii. The sequence continues at coordinate 166,405,960 of JAUPFV010000005.1, read as the reverse complement.
AGTCTTGACATCGAGGAGAGACTTGCTCATGTAGTAAATGGTTGCCAGTTGATCTTTTTTCTTTTATTATTACTGAGTTGATAGCATGCTCAGATATCGATAGGTATAAATATAATATTTTACTTGATTTTGGTCACGTCGAAACCTTGAAAAAATCTATATGCTCATTGATTTTTACGAAGGTTACGTCACATTCTAAATTCCAGTTGAATCATCTGACCTCCTTTAAGATTTGGAAAAAAGAGTGCACTTATTCAACAACCTAAAAATGATTTTATTAAGTATAACTAGCCTTATTGCCAGCATTTGGAGCCTATTATTATTTGTGGAGGCACCATAGTTATTAAATTAAACAGTTGTGTATGATCTGCTTCGATTCTATTCTAAATAACCAAATATTCTAAAAAAATTCTTTATTGGACCCTAAATATGCATTTTTCTAAGTTTAGCTTTACTGCCCAAAGGATTCAGAAGGTTCTTTAAGGTCGACAAAGTGGTTGTTGTCTTATTTAACTATTACTAGCATATCATCTTACTTGTTACTATGATATCATCGATGTATTCTTGTAAGTTTATTTGGAACTGATTAAAGATGTTTTGATATCTAATGGTATGTGGACCATGCATTTTTAAGGCTCAAAATCATTATTTTTTATCAATTTTATGCATGTTTAGTCATAAAATTATATGTTCTTCATTTTAGATGCATCACTATTTTATTATAGTCGATGTAAGCGTCCATAAAGGATAACATCACATCTGATTACAATTTTTTATGTGGGACTTGGAATAGGTCTTTTGGAAATGCTCTATTAATATCATTAAAGTTTACACACGTACGATATTTACCAATATTTGTTTTAACTATTACTGGATTAGTAGTCTGAACCTTTAAAAAGCTTCTTGGATGTGGTTTATCTGGCTTAACCATTTGACATCCGCCATAATGGCTTCCTTTTTCATTATGATAAAGATCATGACTTTTGGATGATTGGTTGAATATTCTATTTATGGATAATTTATGGCACTATAATTTGGTTGATACTCTTGTTATATCTTGTGCATACCATGCAAACACCAATTCTTATACAAATAAAACTAACAAAATTGTTCGGATGACTTCTTGTATAATGTAGACTACTTGTCCTTCTAATAGTATTACTTCTTCCATAATATATACTTTCTTTATTATACAGTGGGTACTTTCTAATAGTTTATATCATCTAAGACAATTAGGGTCTGATCTAGTTTTTATCTCGTAAGTCTTGAGGAAGAAGTGTAGTATTCTCTAACTATGTGATGATTGTTCTTAATACTCTAATCATTCCAGTGATAAAGTGTAATGCACTAATGTATTATCGATACAATGACGTGCATTTGGTTAAGCCATAATTGTCCAAATATAATTTTTAATATAATAGGTCATATACAACCACAAAAAGATATCATAACTTGTTTATGCATGCCTTCTTCATGAGGACTGCATCTAGTTGAGTTCTCATATTAGTAGGGTATTTGATTTAGTGAAACTGGTCATAAACCTTTATTATGGAGTTACTGATTATTTTCTTTGTATTTGTTTATAGGTTTTCTTGAGCAAGATATTGGTCGGACTCTCAATATCATTAATAATTCTTCTTATTTTTATTTTGATGATTTTCGTGGTTATTATGTAGGGTTCTACTATCCACCTCAAGTCATCGTCATCAAAACTAATGGTGAGATATGATTTATGATAGAGGTAGGTCGAAGACATACCTACTTGTTAGACCTCAAGGTAATTTTTGTGTCATATTATATAGGAATTTGTGACTCATGCAAAAAATAGTCTACGGTGGTAGTGAGTACCATTTTTCGGTCTAGATCGGAATCTAAGTACTCAACACAATCTTCATATATTGCTAGATTTTCTAATACACGAGATGTTGTAGTCGGTGCTTTTTTTTAGGTGGCTCGTCTGGGTCATTGGTGTCGGATTTCTTGGGTTATTTCTTAGAGTTTTAGGGGTTCGGCCTTTGATAAAGTTGATTAGTTTTCCAACATCGATGAGATCTTAGATTTCATCTTTCAAGGTACGAAAACCCCTTGTTTGATGTTCGTTCTTATTGTGGTACTTACAGACATTGTTGGGATTTTTATTTTATTTGAGGGTCCATATTTTTTAGTATTTTTAAAGGGAACTATATCATTTTCTCTTTTGTAGATAGTTTTTACACTCTTAGTGAGCTTGTTGTATTGAAAATCTGAACCTCATGTAGACTTTTTATTTTTGTTTTTCTAGTTTTTGGTTTAGTGGAAATATTTTGGGTGTGACTATTTAGAATAGTGTTTGGTTCTTTGTACTAGAGTAAATATTAGTGGCTTAGTTGGCTGATATAGTGGGTGGTAAGAGGGCTATGTGTTGGGCCTTCAAATTAGCCTCATTTGCATAGTTTCATCAATTTTTATTGTTTGCTTAACATGAGCTAATATATCGTCGAAGGTCGAGGTTTTTTTGTTTCATAATACCTTCAACTAAAGTTTGTGAATAATGTCTTGCATGTGGGCAATACATGCTACAATACTGTGACATTTCTCTATGTCATTTTTAGTCTCGACAAACCTATTTGTGTATTATCTTACGCTCTTGTTAGGTTTATACTTGAATATATTATGTAATCCCCATCTCTTCAAATTATCTTGCTTTCAATTAATTGGTTTATGAATAATTTCTAGAGAATTTATAAGGTTTGAATCGAACTAGAAGGCACTTGACTGAACCATGTGAATGTACTTCCTTAAAAGCTCAGTGAAAATACTCGGCATATCAGCCAATCATCTCCGTAAAACCCCGTCATTTAATTTCAAAAACATTCAATATGGTGCTCGTGTTATTGGATCGCATTGTAGTTATCCATCTTGTATTGGTTAAATTTAGAAGGTAAATATTATTCTAGTATTTCTGAAGCTAATAGGGATGCGGCTAATTCTATTATGTATGTCGCATCCCCTATCTAGGATATTTGTATTCTGGAATATCTTTGATATGCAGGTTGATCGGGGGTTCTACTTCTGGTGTTTTCTATGCTATTGTGAGCCTTTTTATCTTTATTTTAGATGTTTCATGAGTCTTCGGGATGGCTTGCTGACCGCTTATTGGTCCATTGTTGGGTCCGGTCTACATCAATGTTTCACTTTTATTATGATGAGAAATTGGCTATGAGTTGAAAATTAGTCATTTTTCCAAGGGTAATGAAGTTTGCTCATGCTGACTGACTCTTGATCTAACTGATGCTTGCAACCCTCTGCCCTCAATAAATCTTTCCCGGAAATGATGGTTTCGATGTCCCCGTTTGGGTGGGTTGTGAGGTTGAGGTGTCAGTGTCTTTAGTGAAATTGTCATCTATATATACATATGCATGTTGCCCACCTTTTTCTGATGGTGAGGAATTCTTCCAGTTGGGGTCGATGTAGATTGTCCACCTAATCTCTACTAGAGCGTGAAGTCTAATAGTAGATGACTTCAACATGGACAAGCTAAGTCAATTAAGTTGGCAAGTATTAATTTAAAATCTTAATTAAACCTTGTTTTCATAGATCCTGCCAAATAATATGTGTGATTCCAGTTTGGGTATGTCAAATGTTGATTCGGTTGTGGTGGAACTTCAAACAACATAAAAACTTAACTAAAAGAGTTATTAAGCTAAGATTTTCCAAATATTTAAAAGAATAAATAATTTATTGATTTTCCAATCATAGACTTTTTAATATGTTTTTATTAAAAGAAATTTACTCGTAATATATAAATAAAATTTACATTGAAGAAAGCTCCAAGATTGCTCTGCTTTTTCACCAATTATACTATGATCTAATTCAATTTTTTTTAACTGGTTGCTTACCAGTCTTCGCCATAAAAAGGCATGGAAAAAGAGGAGTCATCATCGATTAACAAATCATCAGAGATTCCATCTCTACATATATGTCTCATATCCTAAATAATGCTCTTAAGAATGATAACTTTAAAATAGCAAACTAAGTAATGATTACAATCCAAGCAACATCAGAGTAAGACTCCGTGATCAAGATTTAGAATTCATTTCCTTACCATATAGTCATAACAAAACTTATATTGAAAAGAACAACAAAATCATACCAAGATTAGTACAAATCCTACGTACAATCAGAATTCTCAAACTTCAGTTCGAAACAAGGAAAACCTGAAAAAGAAAAACACAACCACCCAATCAATATTATTTGTTGATATTACAAGGATGAAAATAAAATATATTAAACATTAAAATGTCAAGATCACTCACATGAGATATCATATGAACATTCAGTTCACGGTCATGGATAAAGAAAATGACAGGTTTTGGCAAAATATAATCTATGGGGACTTGCCAGCCTACTGTACTAAGTGTTTTCATCTTGGACACCAACAAACAAGTTGAAAGAAGTTAAATCTAAAGAAAGAAGAATATGATACCAAAGAAAACCAATACCAGCATAACAAATCTTCAAAACAAAATGCATTATGGATTCCAAAAGTGAAATCCATAATCACAAAGGAAGAACAACAAGAAAAATCATCTACTAATAAAATGTCATCTAATAATCAAAAGGTAGAAGATACAAGGACACGTTAACAATATCAAATAAAATATAAGTCTGATGATTCTAGCACTGGGAATATTTTGATACAACAAGTATTACTAGATCACAATAAAGGAAAAAAAATAAAGCAAACAACTTACAACAAGGAAAACAATAGAGAAAAAAGTGGAGCTTAAAGATGTTAAAATTATTGATGTTTTATATGAATTAGATACTGGAATTAAGTTTTTCAAAAAATAACGAAACTGAAATCCCAGGTCTTGAAACAAATTTACTTTCTCAAATAATTATAAGAAGTCTTCCATCTTCATTTACCCTCAACAAGGTTGGATTAGGAAAAGATTTTTAAAAAGTCTTAAGCATGAGAATGAAAAAAAACTAAGGCTATGAATACCAAATGGCTTATTCCAACTAAAGAAATGTTATCTAAAAATTTGGGTAGACCATTCACAAACTCATCAAAATGACCATTAACATTCTTAATTAGAATGTGACGGGTCTTGGTAATAAAGCAACCATGAGGAGGCTCAAATATCTTAAAAGATTGGAAAAATCAGACTTTATAGCTTTACAAAAACCAATTGTATCTGGTGATCAACTGAGTAGAGTCACTATAAAGTTGAAATTTCATGGGAGTGTTGCAAATATTACAATAAAAATTTGGATATTTTGGAAGGAATACTTTGTTGTTGAAATAATTAAAAATCAATTTTAATTGCTCCATCTTAAATTTAAACACGATTCATTAGACAAATGTTTTTTGTAACTATTGTATATGCAAGTTTCTCTAGAATTTAAAGGATTTCCTTATAAAATATCATAAAATAAATGTATGAAGACTCTAATGACTGGTTAATTATGGGAGATTTCAACTTCATATCAAATTATAAAGAGCAAATAGACTCTCAAGACTAAAGGAATAAATTTGACTTTAACGAAATCCAAATCCCTTTTATTTTAAGAGCTCTTACTTTTTTGGCAAGTCTTGGGAGTGGCTACCTACGGGTAAAACACTTAAACTTTTATGGTCTCTAGGATGATATACATTTTATGCTATTAGCAAGTATCCATGATTTATTTTATAGTTTATTGAGACTATTTACATTCAAAAAGGTTATAATTGTATATTAACTAACATACTTTAATATGGTTTAACACAAGTAAAATTGGGTATAAGAAATTTAAACATGATGGAAATCATATTTGAAACCTTACTCGTAGAAAAATTATCTCAGTTTGATCTTTCCTACCTCATCTTCAGTCGGAAAACTCAGTTGATTTGAGATAGGGGTAAATAAAATCCTGTAATTTTGTTGAGAAAAGGAGATCTATGCAAATAAAATATAAAGCTGAGAAATTATAAAATGGTCTAAGATGTCACTGTTGGTTGCTTCGATGGTACAAATTAAGGGCTCTGAGCTGAGATTGATTGCTTCAAATGACATCATATTTTTTGTGGAAGAGAAGAAATTTTGTGATTTTGATCTCATGTTTATATCCTTTCTATGCTATTTATCCTAAGGATTAGATCTCAAAACTATCAACACGATATAATCTTTTTGCTGCTAATATTTGCGCAGCAGGTCTTGTTTCACGACAATAAATCTTTACATAACTTTAATATTATTATTCTTCAAAAAAGTTGTGAAGGAGGTCAGAAGCATCCAAAGGTAAGAAAGAAAAATTTTGATGCAGAAGTGCTGGAGATTATAGATATTGTTAAAAGTTATAATGATTGCTTCATTAAAATAAAATAAAAAAGATTAAAGCTAAATCGCGATAAACAGACCTAATATGAAAAAATTTAAAAATATTTTTTTCAGAAATACAAATTCAAATGCTTGCAAGAGTCTCATCATGAGAAAGAGTTTTGCCGCATTGGTTTTACTCAAATTATCTAGAATTATTCAAATTCGTGATTATTTAATTTTCAAGTTACATCTTGATTATCTTGGGAATGGACCTATCCAATTGGTAATGATGTCAATTATTACAAAATCTAATATCATTCAATTAAAAATTAAAATTTTGATTAAAATGAATAAATTTAAATTTTATCTCATTTTTTAAATTTAAATGCTATAATATTTAATCTTTGATTTAATATATATCTAAGTTTCCGATAATAAAAAAATTCAACTTTAAATAATGTTGGCATAATATATATAATTGTTCAACAAAATTAAAATGATTTAAGCACTTGTCTTAAAACTCTAAATTATAATTATTAAAATTTTGGCCCTAACGAACAAATTCATATTAATATTGATTAATCCGCTTATAAATTATAATCATAAAAAAAGATCTGAATATTATTTTTAAATGTATCACAAATCACAAATCACAGATCACAGGACACCATCTGATGTATTAAGACGTATTTTTGGGTGATAGGATAGATTTTTGGTTAATTAAAAAATGAAAAATACTTATACGAACATAAAAGATAAATAAAAGATAAAGTTACGCACACAAAAGAAACTAAAACACGAAAATAAAAGTAGAGTAGACATAAAACGTCAAACACTTGAATTACGTTTTGCTCCAAACGTTACAAAAATACACATTGAAGTTGCTTCGAGTTCGTTCTCTCTAGAATGGGACCAGAAGAGTGGTTACGAAACTTGAGACCGATACGATTTTACTGATAATGATGTGGATTGTGGATCAGTCTATAGCTTTCTTGATCTCGTGCCTGTACCACGTGCAGTAGAAGCCTAAAAAAGATTGATTTGATTGAAAGGGTACGTCTAATTTTAAAAAAACGAGGAACAAAAGTAACGAAATCGTACTACTCCGATTATTAAACAAAGCGAAGAAACTAACAACGGCTATTCCACAGTTCTATTACTTTTTTCTGATTGTGTGTTGATTATAGTAAATGCTATCGTTATTTCTATATGAAGTAGGAGTTAAAGTTTTAATAAAATGTTAATTGCCATCACTTCTGTGATATGGTTATAATTTAGGATTATAATCTTAATTATAATGTGGTTTCAATTTAGTTTATAAATCCATAGCTTGGATTTAGATGTTAATATGCGTAGTAAATCTTTTGTGGAATTCAAACGCGAATCGGTATCAATATAATTATCTCTGATAAAATTTCCAATCTATTAATATGATAATTATTTATGTAATTATTTATTAATCATACTACTATCAATGATAATCATTTTATTAATAAGTATATGGTAATCCATTCTAATAAAGAAGTTCTAAAAAATTTCTATTTTGACTATAATATACTATTATAGAGTTCATTTATTTAATGAAGTTTCTATTATTTTATTATCCAAAAATAAACTAAGCAGCCACATACATCATTGTTAATGACAAAAGACTAAAGACATTTTCATTATCTTAACATGCAAATTGACATAATAATAGTCATATCATCGTTATCGTTCAATCACATTGATCTATTATGGTGTGTATCATAAGAATGATATGAAATTTAACTATATATATATATACTTAACTTGTTTTATCATAAGTGTAAACATACTTCACAATGAAGAAAAGTCAATAAAATTTAAATAAATATACTTATTATATAACTTAAATGAAGATCAACAACTTTGTTCCATCTTTTGGAGATCTCTCATCAAGCAAGCAATAGGCGTGGCTCTATTTCATCCTTTAGAGCAGCTTGTATGTCATCCTATATTTATCAGTTCATCGCCCCTTAAGTCTCGAGCTTTTTTGATCTTCTAAAATTCTCGTTATTTCATCCAGCAGATGGCTTACCTCTCCCATGGGTGAAAACTTCTTCCATTCAGTCAATCAGCTACTAGTCTTTTTGAATAACCCCTTCAAGAGTTAATTCTCCTTTGTAGAAACGATTAATTCTTTGAATCAAAACTCTATCAAATTATCGAATCCAACAGTGTTGGTTTCGTAGTCAATCAGCTATCTTTGTTTCTTTTTAGAAAATCATCTTCAGACTCAAATCTTTACTCTTCTTATCAGCATCTTTGATGAAATCGATTATTCAATAAGTAAAAGTTTTTCTCACTCAAAACTCAAATCCAGATTCGCTCACCCTTAAATCTCCTGAGAAAGAATTCATCCAATCTCGATTTTGTTTTAGTGCCTTAAAATTATTTTGGCGCCCTGTGAAATTCAAGTACTTTGTTATATACCAAAGACTTTATTTCAATAAGAAGCTCTTCTTTTTCAAAAATTAAATAAATAAATACAATATATTTTGTGCCAAAGACTATTGCAAAGAAATAGTTGAATGTATACAACCAAACAAAAAATATATCTCGGAATCTATTAAAAATTATAACTCAAATTAATTATCCTCTAAACAAACAACATCCATTCTAATGGTGTATTCTTGAAAAAATATAAGTACCAATGTTTTAGTAAGAGAATCTACGACTATAGACTTTGTACCAATATGGTCTATATTGATTTGACGACTTTGTAGTATCTCTTTAACAAACATGTGTTCAATATCTATATGTTTGGACTTGGATAAGATCTTGTTATTGTTTGCATACGGGACTACATAATTGTTATCACAATATAATATTATAGGGTTTTCTATCATTTCTGCGTACAATGTGCACTCGCATGATAAAATTTTGCAACCATAATGTATGGTTATATTCCTTGGAGCATGCAAAAAAAATTGACATCGTAGTGTAGGATACAAGTAGTGTTTACTTTATAATTTAATGTGATATTGTACCTCTAGCTAATATGAATATGTTTCTTAGATTTTTTTAAAGTGTGTTTACATAGTCACTAAAATGTTATTCGAAATACCAAATGATTTCTATATTATATGACTTCCAATAGAATAGCATGTGCTCTTTTATTTGGTGTACATAACAAAAAGCCTGTTGACTAATTTCTAGTGGTTTATCTCCGGACTACTTACCTACCTTCCCAACAATCCAACAATAGAGAGCATTAATCAGACTCTTGACTACTTAAATATATGGGATTTTTTTGCATTTTATCAATATCAATTTACCTTCAAACATTGACTTAGATCTCTTTATTCGATCCCCCACTTTGTGCAATAATATTGTATTTTATCTTAGCCTCGTGATATCTAGGGTCATTCTCCTTTGTTGTCTATCTTTATAGTGCAATAACTTGTTGCTTGAGCAGTTGCTTCCCACTTTGTACCAATCCATCTGGTTTGACCGTTATTGCCCGACTGACCAATCTATCTTTAGTATAATTAGCATTAGTTAATATTTTGTATCAAAGGTTGTTGAACCATATCTGTACTTATTTTTATATGATTTATAATTTTTAGCTAATTTAATTGAAGAGTCGTAGTATTATTATTGTGAATAATTGGTTTTAATTACTTGTAGGTTCAATTGAATGATTTTAGATCTAGGTTGAGACGTAGAGGTAAACTTATTTATGAACCAATAATAATATCATAGGTTGAATGCATATTAGATATATTGTTTGTCATTGCCTATTGAAATCTAAACTAGGTTCTTAGTGTTTATTATCTAATTGTAAATTGCCTAAGACTATAGGTATAACAAGTCTTACAAGTAGATAGATTATTTAAGATCGAGAGATGATAATAACAAACTCAAAGTAAACCTGATATTAACGAAATAACTAGGTGATTAAATTGGGTTCATAATAATAATAATAATAATAATAATAATAATAATAATAATAAGTCATACATACTAGATCTAGAGCATGTTTAGTAATCGTTCATTTTATTTTATCTTGATTGATTACTTTGATTTACTTTGTTTTATATTCTTGTTTATTTTTCTTTGTATTTTTAAAAATAAAAACTTTGATCTTCGGAATACCAAAATTTATTTGATTAAATAGTATTTAAATAGATTAAATGATAATTAACATAAATTAAAAGCAATTTTTTAAAATCTTATACATAGGTCTTATGAGTACTTATTATTACTTAACGATTAAATTATACGCTCGCAACTTTCTCATCTTGGTACCATTTCTGGATATTTTTTATATATATAATTGTACCAATTTATAAAAGTTTTTTAATTACAATTCTAATCACTTTTGCGTAGTTTTCATTGTTTTTATTTTGTTTTTGTTATTTTATAGCTGGATACATGCAAATCTACCGACAAAATATTTCTTCTTTTTTATCAAGAGATCGAAAGAAAAATTTTAAGCCCACTAAAAATACTAGCAGAGGAAATAAAAATGGTTGAAGATAAGAAACCTTATAGTATTTAATAAGTGATTATGCAATCTCTCGCTAATAGGACTTCATCCTCGCATTATGCATCGTCATGTAAATACAAACAATTTTGAGATCAAACAAAGACTTATCACAATGATCTACAAGAATTGTATGTTCAGAAGAGAATCAAGAGACTCAAAATAGTTTCCAAACACTTATTTATCAAGCTTTTTAGAAGCATGTGACACTAGCAAATTCAATGGAGTTTCCAATGATGCAATTCGCCTAATTATTTTATTGTAATAATTTGTTTATTTATTTAGATTTATCCTAATAATTATCTATGGGTCAGATAAGTTTTTTTCGGACTTTGGATTTGTCCCATAAATTTGGTCCGGGCCATTAGGCCCATTAGGCCAAAAGTTAGCCTATAAATAGTTTATGAGAAAATATTAATGAAGGAGGTTCATTTAATACAAAATCACACTTTCTACAATAAGTGAAGCGGCTTAATTATTTATTTACTCTCCACCTTAAATTAAATTACTTTCTTTATATTACTTAAATACCCTACATATCAAATTTTTCCAACGTGAGCTCTCATTGTGGTATTCGTACCTAGATTATAGTAAATACACTCTATAAGGGTTGTAAGTTAATGGTAAATACAGTAAATATAGGTTTATTAGCAGTAAAACTTTGGAAGACGCGTATAATATTCTTGAGGTTTTATCAAGTAATAACAATGTAGGTTAAGAGGAAAATAAAAAATATACCACGATGTAATCAGTCAATAACAATATTGTATATCTGATTAATATTGGTGCACTCGGAAAATAAATGACACAACCAAAGATGAACACAACAGTAGTGAACGAGTATGAAACATATAACCTATGAACCAGTTCACTCAACCAAACAACGCCATGTATATAAATAATTTCCACCATGGACCTCGCCCTATTATAATAACTATCAAGCTGGGAGTTTGACAAGTTCTAACTTCTTTTGGAAAAATATCGATAATGTATGGAAATAAGAAAAAATATATATGGTGGAAAACAAAAGAGTCTGGAACACATTGGAGCTTCCAACAAACAATTTAAGTGAAGAAACTACTCATAAGAACTTTTAAATCCTTGTTCAGAATCAAGGTGTTTATTTAAAAAATCTATAAGTTAATATAGGTTAAATGCACTACCTGATGGCCTTTCTAGGAATATGGTCAAGTGATACAGAGAAAACCCCAGAAAAAAATGTGAAACGGACAAAAATTTATAATATAAATTTTTTAAAAACAAAGTGAAACAAATTATTACCATATTAAGGAAGAAATTTATTGCAACAAAACCAATTTTGAAGAAAGATACAGTTCATAATTAGTTTCATCGCATAAACAACTAAATTTTTCTGAATAAGAATATATCTTATTTCGTTAACAAAGAATATAGCCGCGACAATATTGTCACTTAACCATGTATCTTGAACAACGATGGCATTACGAAAACTGCTAATGATTATCGCGACAACAATGTTTCCATAGTAGTTAGAGAAAAATACTATAACCAAATCCACGTCACTAGAATTTTGTACATGAACATTTTTATATATTTTTAATTATCTTCCAAAACTTATAAATCAAAATCATTTTGTAGATATATTAGAGCAATATACCAAATTATGTGAAGTTTATAATAATACTTTGGCTAAGAATAGACGCTCCGAATAATATGAGACATTACTATTTACGAATGAATCAAGTGTCTTGATCCAAAATAAAGTACCACTCTAGAGGATCCATGAATTTTTATTATTCCTTGCACTATTTTTAAATATATGGAAAAAATATATATGATTTATGAGCTAGTATTAATTTAATTAAATTTTTAATATATAAGAAACTTGGGTTAAAAATCTTAACTTTACAATTATTTCACTTCAAATGATTGATATGTTTGTTAAATATAGAAAATTGTATAAAAATAAAAGGGATTTATGCTAATTTTCTTAGGTGACATGTTTAGTTTTGTAATTTAATTAGTCTGAGTTATTAATGATAGAGTTCATATTGCACGAATTCTAATATTAGTTCAAATATGTAATATTTTTATTATTATGAATACATATGATGTAGTTAAGAATGCAGACAGATTGGTTTCTCGCTCACGTATCGGAATTGGTCAAACAGGTACTCAAATCGAAGATTTCGACGAGCCTGTTAGTTTTAAAAAATGTGACTTGCCATTAAGTTTGATACCCAAATTCGAATGATAAAGTCTTCCTCATATTTAAGGTTTTTTAAATATTTAATTGTGATTTTTATTTTAAGACATTTATGTAATTTTCAAATTTTTGGATTAGGGTTTTAGGTAGTTGTTATATAAAACATCTTATACCCTAATTTTTGAAACAATTATTTTTTTATAATAGAATTTCAGACTTTGAGTCTAAGAGAATCAACGTGTTTTTTGAAACCCTAAGGTTTCTTTATCGTTGTTTCATTATATTAATTTTCGTCATGCTATCAATTTCCCTAAATCCAGAATAAAGAAATTCCAGGATGATAAAGACATCATATTTCTTTTGCTTTGTTTTTTATCTTATTTTTGGTTCTTGATTTGAATTATCGTTAATTCTGAATCACTGTAGATTTGGTTTCCGCTTGAATATCTCAACATAAGATTTGTTTATTCTTTTTAGGTCTGGATCTTCGAACCAACAAAAGTGGTATAAATCTATATGTAAGTGGTTAAAGAAATATTTCACTTATCCTCATTTTTATACGATTTGAAATTGAGGTTTAATTTAAGCCTAATTGCAATCATATTCATAAGTTCTGTTGTTGTTATCATGAACCATAACCTAATTAATTTTTTAATCACAAATTAGCCCATAAACTTCCGGTTTTAACTTAAGTGCGAACATTAAAATTCAACCATTCAGAATATAGTAAATTTGATCTAAGTATAAACACAATTATTCTCATAAATAGTTTTCATCTATTAGCCCAATTCATATTTATCTTTTTATTCATTCACTTATTAATTGGACCGTTACCAAGACAATGCGTCATTAAGCATGTAATAATCCCTTGTTTTAAATCATTTAGGGTGCTTCATCACCTAATAATCCTAACCAACTAGGAAGGAAAACATTGGTCCAACACTCGTAAAATACATAAGTTAGAATTAAAAAACTAAACATTTTACAAGTCACATAAATTTGTTTTAAAGTCATTATATTTATTCTGAGTTTATGTATCGTTTGGATTGTATTATCATGTAATAACCTAGGCCAACTGGTTTGGAATCCATTAACTGTCATAGAGATAAATAACAATGGTAGGGACAAATTTGTTGACTATTACTAAAGAAAAAATTGATTATTTTGGTATTTTGGTTTATTAACGAAATTGTCTAAATGCATTCAAATAAATAATCACATGATGAAAAAAATCATAAAGTTGCATCTTTAACATCTTCTTTATCACATATTTGTATGCTCATTAATTCTATGTGATGCTTAATAGCATTTAAGAAATACAATTCATCATTTATTGTTAAATATCTAGGTCTACCACATTATCATGTAAAAAATAGTCATTTGATCATATCAAAGAAGACCTAAATATCAAAATGTGCTTTTATAAAATAAATTGAAATTCCTATAGCATCTTTTAATTACAATTCATTTGAAAACAAGACTTGAAAATCACAATTACTATAAGCACGAATTATCTTTTACTTGATAGATGGATCTTTCACCATCATTTAGGCTTCGACTTATTGTCGTACTTTACATAGAAATATAAACATAGATTGTTGCAACTGCATCCACCCAACATGTGTTTCCTTGAACTGAACCTAAATTGATTTATGAACAGACCAAAGTTTTGAGATTACCTTTAGTTTTCCTATAAGTTTGGTACCTATCATACTTTATTTTGAGATATCACGTCCTCTTGGAAAATAAATATAAATCTAAAATTTGTTCATGAATAAATGTTTTTATCAGATTCTATATCATATTTCCTTGTTCTACTTTCTTTTATAGAAAACTCGTTATATGCACCTCATAACGTTATTTTTCACTCTATCATCTTCATTAGTAGTACAAGAAGTCAGTTCAGTAAATTGTACATTTCGCACGTTGAGGAAAAATTGAAATACAAATCCTATCATAACTTATCCAAAAAAAGGTCAATCTTTAGTTCTTTTAACTTTGAGTTGGACATTGACATGTCGAAAATTTGTTATTTTTTTATCACACTTCTTTAAAAAATTGTGGTGGAAATTTGTGTTAACAACATTTTAATCTTCAACTTATTAATCATCATAAAACGTTTTATATGAGTGATCTAGGTTTGTACATGTCCATATAATATTAAAGGTATCCAGAGTTTAATGATTTCAAAACACAACTTATTTGACTCATCTTATGCCTCAAATTCTTTCTTCTTCTTGTGAGAACTATCTTTAGTGAGGGGTGTGAGCTACATAGTCCTTAATATCATGTTAAAATCATGATAGTTCAAACATAATTCCATATCATATTTTCATTGGAAGATCCATATAAAATTAGAGGTATATTACGTAATAAGCCTAAGGTACTTGCCACAATAATACACATAAAGAATAGCACATAATCACATATTTATTTGAACCATAGAAACAATGTTCAAATATGAGATATTACATGTAAAACAAAACCTTACATTGCTAATAAGATACATTTGGAAAAATATGAGTTTGAAAAATAATCATTGTTGATCCAACTTTAATCGACTTAATTTAGGAGAACCCTCATTGGCCTGGTTTTCCTATATTGATTAAACAGTTAATGACCAATTCACAATTGACAAACTGATATTCACGTTTAATTATACCAAACATTAACTTTTTGTTGGGTTGGTACTGTTTGCAACCATATTAATCATGAACCTGGCAACCTTAAGTTAATAATTCACCAACATGAACTATTTTGGCTCCCTTACCAAAATTAAAACAACCTTAATCATGCAACTCATATAACACAAAACACTAAATAAATAAATATACACCTTACTAGAGTTAATTTTAAACATAACATGTGGTCTAGGTTCGAAAGAAGACCCTTTGAAATGCACATAAAGTGTCAAAATGGAACGAGAGCTTCTTGCTGCAATAAAATCGGCTTTGTTGTGGTAAAATAAAGTATTATTGTGGTCTATCAGGTAGTTATTGCGTCAACATGAGGGGTTGTTGCAATAACTAGCTTCTGATGGCACGCTTGTTGTGAACACCATGGGTTTTCATGGTGAAACTCCACTATCTCGCTTTTGTTTTTTTGTGTCACGATAATGTATCTTATGTTGTGATAAATCTATCCTAAATTGATTAAAAAAATCCTAGTTTTCATCCAAAAACAATCTTAGTGATAAAACATATAATCTTAACATGTTTTAATTTTAACAGATCAAATAAACATGGAATTTCAAGTCATAGAGCCACACATCCCCTAACTTAATCAACAAACAATTCTCATATATAGATCTTTTACTGAAAAATAAAATAAAATTTTGTGTATTTGATTTAAGAATAAAAACCATAATTCATTATAAAGAGGAAGGTTTTGATACCAATTGATTGAGTTTATATCAAATGAATCATAATCATAATCTAAATATATAATCCCTTTCTAATATGAATACATCCCTAGATGCAGAATAAATGGCTTACATAATGATGAAAATACCGTATTTCGTTTGCTTTGATCTTGTTCCTAATTTTTGTATCATTGATTATGATCCAATCTATCTTTTGTTCGTGCTTAAATATCTCAATATAATATATATATATATATTTCTTCTCTTTAGGTTTTGATCTTCTAACCAGCACCAGTGGTGGAAATTTGTATGTATACTTGAGGAATATTTTATTTAACTTTATTTTTATATTATAATTCACATTTAGGATTTTAACTTAAGCTTTATTGGAATCATATCCCTTTTTGTGGTCATGGACCATCACTTGACTAATTTTTATTCACAAAGTAGCTCTCAAAGTTTATGTATAGATTTAAGTGCCAACATTAGGGGTCAATCATTCACAAAACCCAACTTTGACATGATATATATATACAATTTCCTTCATAAATGGTTTCATCTATTAGTCTAATTCTTATTTATATTATTTATCTACTTATTAAGTGGATCATCTATCAATAATAGTCAATGCATCATTAGACAAGTACTAATACATCAAAATAAATAAATTTCTAACAATTAAATTGTTTGTGGTGCTTAATCACCTAATGCTCTTAACTAACTGAAATGTACAATATTGACGTGACACTCACTATATATATTAGTTATAAAGCTTAAGAAAACTAAATATTTCACAAGTCATATACTTTTGTTTTAAAATCATTATGTTTATTTTGGGTGTCGTATCACCTAATGACCTAGGGAAATTAGCTTGAGATCAATTGACTGTCACATAAATAACGATAAAAAAAATACTTTACGACTATTAATAAGGATAATTTAGAGTGGTAGATCATATTTCAATGTTTCACGCAAATTTAGTGAATGACTTAAGGGCCTTGAGCTCATATTTATGAGAAAAACATGGCTTTTTCCTATTTCATTTGATTATTTTAATACATTAATGTTTGATTGGAAGACATTAAGTTTTCACGGATAAAAGGTCGAACATTAGGTCGTTCACGTCATGCACAATTCAGATGGTTCATAAACTTTTTACGAGTCATAATCTCATATGTAAAAAACATATTTATTAAGAAAACCAGTAATTATTCTCCTTTTATTTTAGTTTATTCACTGGGTGAATCAATACGAGGTTTTTATAGTTTTCCGCGGTTTGATGAGTAATTCATCCCTTGGTATCAGAGCCAATAAAATCCCTACCGTGATTCGTAGAATAATTGAAAAGAATATTTATTAAATCATGTATGTTTTCTTACTATAAAGAATCTGTGTCATTAGGATTATGTGTTTGATTGAGCTGGTTTGGGAATGGATTTAGGAACTGTATGATGTAATGATTTATTCTTGTTAAAAACATGTTTATGTGTTTTATTATAAATGATTTAATAAACTATTGTATATGATAGTTTTATATTTTTTTATTGATTTAGGGTTCGTTTGATGACCGTAATTTTCTCTCATAATTAGCATCAAACCAACCCTAATTTGATGAATCAATTCAAACTATTGGGGAGGTGGATCATGGATGACTTAACCTTTGATGTTAACGTTATTTTGTCCAACGATGTTCACCATGGCGAGTGAACTATTGACATTGTGAATGAACACCACAACCTGTGAGGATATGTGGTTTGATGACCTATTTATAACTTGGTATTAGAGCCAATAAAATCCTTATTGTGATTCATAAAAAAATCGAAAACATGTTTATTAAATCATGTATGTTTTCTTACTATAAAGAATCCATGTAATTGAGATTACGTGTTTAATTGAGTTGGTTAGGACATGAATTTAAGAACTGTAAAAAAAGAATGATGTAGTGATTTATGCATGTTAAAAAACATGTTTATGTTTTTATTTTAAACGATTGAATAATGGTATGGTTTATTTATGTCTGAGAGTAATCTCGTAAAGTTTTAAAAAGTGTTTTGGATGTTTTGTGGAGTTTAATATTTAGAGTGGTGAGTAGAGAGATAATTAAGATGTCTACTAGTAATAAATTATGATTACCCTCATTAATGAAAGTGGTTGGGGTATTTATACTTAATTACTGAACCATGGGCTTATTGGATTGGGTCGTGAATTCGGGTCAAGTTTAAGGATCCTTTAGTAATATGGTTTGAAGTGACTAACACCTAGCTTAGTCAACATTTAATACATTTGTCCTGTTCGGAATTTTATTATAGTGGTTTGTTCTGAATTATCTATCGGATTCAGTCGAGGCACAGTAACTCAAATATCTGAACTCATTAGTAGCCTCTTTAGGTCTTGCAAAGGATCTTTGGAAGAGCTAAAACTCAAAAAACCAATACCAATATTTTCCGATCTGTTTTTTTGTTCGAACTGTAAAAACATTTCTTCAAGAGTGACCCTATTCGAATTTCGGTGGAACTGATTTCTCAATTAAAGAATTTTAAGAGTTTTTCTTGAATCGTGGAAAACCTGTTAGGCTTTGGTTTGACCTCTCATCCGTTTTTCTCCTATATTCTCGCACCCACTAGGCTAGAAAGTTTACTAGGCTTTAACTTTCATACCTTGCAGCTTTTAATCATTGCTCAAAATCGATTTACCTTCTCCTCGGTAACTGTCATTTTTCACTATTATATATATACACATTTCTACTGTTTCATTGTCTTCAAAAATCACAAATGTTCTTAGAGAGAGAAAGCTCAGTTCATCTTCAAATTTGTTTTTGAATCATATATGTTCACAACCATAAATGCCTTAGTAAAAGGAGGTTGGTTGAACTTATCTGAGTTAGAGAAAGCACAAGAAGTAGCTAGAGACGAACGCATTGTTGCTGGTCTTCCTGCTTCACCTAGTGAAAGAAGTAATCAGCCACAATTGAATACAAATCAGGGTTCATCTTCTTCAAAAGCTCCCAAGGTTAGGAAATTGCCATTTGTAGCAAAACTTTCACTTCTTCCATCGGGGTCCTCTCTCCAGGAGTCACAAAATCCTTTACCTAAAGAGAAAGTTGTTTCTAGCGTAAGAAAGCCTTCGCCTTTCATCGCAATGGGGTCAGACACAGAAAATATCCAGACAAATCAACTCCACGCCGAGTCACGCGTCAGTGCAAGTCAAAATCCACCCCTTCATCTTCAAAGCCCTCCAGTTCGGAGGCAATAAAGCCCGTGCCAAAGGCTAAATCATATGGGCAACAACCCCTAGCAGAAACCAGAATATCTGAACTACCATTTATACAACCATCCGAACAGCTACCTACACAGCCATCCAAACACCCTTCCACAGTAATGTAAAAAACTATGGAAGACAGTATAGAAGAAGCCCCTTTTAAGGCTTCTGGTCAAGCATAATATTCCACTGTACATCGGAAGGGCAAGACCAAGGTGGGTATGTCTCATCCGGATGTGCTACCGAAGAGCCTAGACGATAGAGTGGGGCCATGTTTTAAAAAGGTGAGCGTGAAGTACTTGTTGTCCCTTCAAAACATTGCCTACATGTATACCCACACTGCTGAGCTCGGTCAGATTCGTACTAAGTAGAGGATTCCAGTGTCTGTGAAAGTAAGAATTCTGATCATCCCAGAAACCCCAATGGATTACAAGCTAAATGAAATGGTAGTTTACACATAAGTGTTAAACTGGGGACTCTGGTTTCCTTTGGATCCGGAGATAGTCAGATACTTCCATCTAATTAAGCTGTCCCCCAGCCAACTAAGCTTCAATGTTTGGTATACTATATTGGCATGTATCATGGCATCCAGGTTGTCTAAGATTTCACTACCGATGGAATAGTTTGTTGTTGTGGCAAGCTTGTGTAAAAACCATCAGATCCCCTTTTATCATTACAACATGGGGAATGTTTATAAGGTAGTGGACGATCTTCTGGAGTCTGAAAAACCATGGAGAACGCAGTTCTCATTTATTAGTGTGGCTTGGGAGAATAGCAAGAATATCAAGGTTGACTCAAACCCAAGCCAATTGACCAGTCGCTGGAAGAGCACTGTGAGTTTTTCTTACTTTGTCTTTTATCTTTCAAGTGTTAAGTTTTTAATCTGAACTGACTCATACTTATTTTTAATGCTTCTGAGGGAGTTTTCAGATTATTTGGAGGCAGGCCAGGATACTTGTGCCAAGCTGAATGCTTGGGCCTTGGATAAGTGGGGCAATGTTTTTCACAACTGCTTCACATCATGAAACTTTGTGAGGTCTCATCCGTGGAACACTACCAGGAGAAGACACCTCTCCTACGAAGAGTTCACTACCCCACACCATGCAGATGTCATTCTAAATAGGACAGAGGCCAAAGATGCCAAACTTCACCTGCCTTGCAGGGCCAAAGCCCTCCGTAAGATAAAAAACAACAAGAAGCAAAAGGCCACAACATACCCACCTTAAACGACTACTGAAGGGACCGGTTTGGAGAACCAATGAGGTATTACTGCTGCTTTACTGGAAGCAGTAGAAGTGACTGTGAAGGAAGCTGGTGGGTCAAACAACCCACCAAATCCTCCGAAGAAGGACAAGAAGCGTAAGGCCAGCAGTGATGACAAATCGTTCAAGTGTTGAACTCAAAAATCTTAAAAAAGATGGTGCTGACGAAAAATCTGAAGGGATCAAACATCTGATCAACATGTATCAAACATCTCCGACCACATGTGTTCAATAAATGTGATCAAGTGTTAAGCATATGTGATCAACTCAAGAAGTCTTGAGATGTGGGGTTTTGAATAGATATTTAATATCCGAATTGAAATAAAATTGCACCAGACTTTTGAAGAAGACATCATATATTATTGAAAAATCTGGACACCTCATTAAAACCTCCCCGCGCCACCAGGGTAGGAAAGAGTATGCCCCCTAATATTTACTTTGATATTTAAATAGTAAATATTTAAAAAATAGTTATATTCTAAGTATAACCCGAGATGCTCAACATTCCATGGGTGCTTTAAAGTTGTCGCTTCTTTGCTTTGGAGCCTGTATGTTCCTGGTGTAACCTTTTCACATATCACATAAAATTCTTCCCAGTTTGGAGCAAGCTTACCGAACAGTTTTTCCTTGGTGTGTAGCAAGACTTTTCTTAAAACATTATTCCCTGTTTGGAAATTCCTTCTTTTAACTTTTGAAGCAAACCTGCTCCTCATCAAGCGTTGGTAGTGTGCTATTCTCATATGTGCTTTAACCTTTTTCTCTTCAAATAGGTCCAAATGATTCCTAACTGCTACATTATTAGTCAGTTTGGAATAGTTTTGGACTCTGTGTGATGGTAAAGTAGAATCTATGGGAGTAATTGCATCCATCCCATATACCAAAGCAAAAGGAGACTCTTGTATGGCAGCCCAATGAGTAGTTCTATAGGCCCACAACACTTCTTGTAAATAACTTGGCCACTTTCCTGCAGCTCCTTCCAAATTCTTCTTTAATCCGGACAAGATAGTTCTATTTGCAACCTCAACTTGGTCATTTGCTTGAGGGTGGAAAGAAGAAGAAAAACAATGTTGAATTACTCTAGAGGTGCAGAAGGCTTCTATGTCTTTATTATCAAACTTTGGCCCATTGTCTGTAGTAATATTTTGGGGAACCCCAAACCTACAGCATATGTTAGATAAGATAAATTTAATAACCGTCTTCAAAGTGGTTCCAGCCAAAAGAGATGCCTCTATCCACTTAGAGGAATAGTCAATAGCGACTATGATTGTTCTACATCCACCAGATGTCATAGGAAGAGGCCCAACTAGATTCATACCAGATATGAACTCCATAGGTACTGCTAGCACATGAATTTCATTCCCATATTTTTTACAAGGATCACATTTTTTCACCATTTCTTTAGCATCTACCATTATGGTTGGCCAGTAGTACCCTGCTAACAAGACTCTCCGGGTCAAGGCCCTATAGCCACAGTGTGCAGAACCTTCCCCGTCATGTAGTTCAGATAATACAACTTGGGATTTTTCGAACCGTAAACAACGTAGGAGAAGCCTGCTAAAAGAATTTTTGTAAATAACTTCTCTTAGTATCAAGAAACCGTGAGCCTTGTACTTAATATTTTTTGCCACAGCTGTATCCGGAGGTTATATCCCATCGGAGATGTATTGGAGAAGAGCATATCTCCAATCTTTAGGTTGAATAACAAGTATGTTCATATTTTCTTCACTCTCTTTTTATCGATCTGTCTGTACGGATGAATATTATTGTATAAGAATCCATGGGTAGGAATCAGAATAGGCTATAGTTGTCAATGAGTCTGCCAAAGTGTTTTCCGATCTAGGAATGTGCTCATAGCAAATATTTTTAAAGTTTGCTGCAACTTCTTTCAACATAAGAAAATATTTAATCAACTGTTCCTTCTTTTCTTCAGACTATCCTGGAGCATGGTGGATGAGTAATTGAGAATCACTCATTAATCGGACTCTTTTATCCCCACATAGGAGAGCTAACTTAAGACCAGCTATGGCTGCTTCATATTCAGACTCATTGTAAGAAGCTCTGAACCCAAAACATATAGCCTAGTACATTCTATCACCATATGGAGAGATTAGGCAAATTTCAGCTCCGCAACCCATAATACTTGATCCACCATCAATTTGAACTACCCATTCTTTCTTAGAACAATTTCCAGATTCATGTCCAGAGGATCTATCAGCATGAAGTTCTAACAAGAAGTCAGCCACTGGTTGGGCTTTAATCGTTGTTCGAGGGGTAAATTCAATATCGTTACCCAACTCCACTGACCACTTGGTCATTCTGCTTGATACATCATCTCTTTGAAGAACATTTTTTAAAGGGAAAGACGTTTGGACAACACTGAAATGAGCTTGGAAGTAGGGTCTTATTTTTCTTGCTGTAATTACTAAGGCCAACGCTAATTTTTAGCATCCAACGGACTCTTACTGATGTAATACATCGGAAGAGGGTAATTGTCCACCTCCCTCGCTGGCACATCACTTATTGCATATTATGATACAGCTAGAGACACATAGAGTTTTTTCCCCCGAACAGGTTTGAAAAGAGTTTTGGGCGAGGATAAATGCTTTTTAATTTCAATAAAAGCTTGGTCACACAGTGGGGACCAATTAAAGTCTTTAGCGTTCCTCAATACTTGGAAGAATGGAGCGCCCTTGTCTGATGACCTTGAGATAAACCTATTCAACACAGATAACCTTCATGTAAGCCTTGGAACTTCTTTAAAATTCTGAGGAGGGTCCATTTCCAACAAGTCATTAACCTGACCCGGATCAGGATGGATTCTCTTTGCACTTATTATGTAGTCCAAGAATTTTCCAGATCGGACCCCAAATACACACTTCTCAGGGTTCAACCTTAAAATCACAGCTTCTAAATTGGAAAATGTCTCTTGAATGTCACATATATGTGAATCTTCCTCCAAGATTTTAACCATAATATCATCTATGTAGACTTACATGTTTCTGCCAATCTTATTAACAAAAGCTTTATTCAATATCCTTTGATAAGTGGCCCCAACATTTTTCAACCCGAAGGGCATCACCTTATAACAATGAAGACCTCTGTCTGTGATGAAAGTAGTGTGATCTTGATCCTTTGGATCTACTTGTATCTGGTTGTATCCTGAGAAAGAATCCATAAAGGACAACAGTTTGTTTCCAAAGATAATATCCACTAACTGACCTATCCGAGAAATAGGATAAAGATCCTTAGGGCATTCCCTATTGAGGTCAGTGAAATTAATACACATATGCCACTTGCCATTCTTTTTCTTAACTAATACAGGGTACTGAGATTCTTTAATGTGACCCATCTTGGTTAACCGTTCAACTTCTTAGACAATTACATCTGTTTTTTTCCTTAGAAAAAAACCTCTTATTTTGTACAACTGGTACAATATCACTCCAGATTGACAACTTGTGTGAAATAATATATGTTGGTACTCTGGTAACATAACTTTTGCACCATGCAAAAAACATGTTAATTATTTTTTTTAAAGGATAACAATCGGTGCTTCAATTCTGGTGCTAGCTTAGAACCAATCTTAACATTCTTTCCATTTGCAAGGGAGTGAGTTTCAAATTTTTGATAGGTATTATAATGCTGGGAGCCTCTGTGGGATCAAAAATCTTATTCTCCTCAGCAGAAGGCTCCAGTAGCTGCTAATCTTTGTTAATTCTGATTGTCCCTAGAGTTTTAGGGGCAAGGGTTGTTGCATAGCATTCCCTGGCTATCTTTTGAATACTCCGGAGAACACCGTATTTCAAGAATTGGTGGACCATAAAGGCCACAACGTGTATTCTGGAGAGCCAACACCTCCCAAAAATTGCATTGTACGATGTTGGGCAATCCACCACAACAAACACCACTCTCGCCATTTTCTTAAAGGGCCCATTGCCCAACAATACTTCCTCTTCGAACTCCCCGATCACATCTGCAGAACTTCATGTGAAGCATACAATGGTTCTGTTCAAACGTTGTAAAACTGAAGGGTTTCTCATTTGCTTGTAGAAGCATAAGAACATGATATTTTCCGAACTGCCCGTATCAATCAAAATTCAGTGTATATCGTTTCCCCCTATTAAAGATCCTATTACCACTTCATCTTCATGAGGCCCTGCAATATCCCTCAAGTCATCCTCATCAAAAACTATAAATGGGGATGGGGATTGATAATGATAGGTTGACATCCCACCATCCAACTGGGTGGCCAAATTGTGAACATGCCTCTTCCTTGATGAAGTGGAAGGTGCAGTCATTGTATCTCCTCCAAAAATAGTTAATGATTCAAAGAAGCTGATCGGTCTAGAAACTGTCTTGATTTTGTCTGTTATCACCCCCACCTAATTTAGACTTGGATCTGGATCCGGATACTTAGATTCTACGTTAAATTTTTCAATAATCACCATTGTACCCTCTTGTGTAGATGTCTCAGGATTGTTCGAAGGGCTCGTCCGGGGAGCATTGGTTTGCATAGTATCTGCTCTGCTCCTATCTCGCTTTTTAACGTAGGCCCCCAACTTTCCCCTTTTAATGAGGTTATAGACCTCATGCTTTAATGCTATGCAATCCTGAGTATCATGGCCTATGTTATTGTGATACTGACAAAAATGAGTGCTCCGATTTTCTCTGAGGGACTACAACGCTGCCGGTTTTCTAAAATGTACCTCATTCCTAGTCTTGTCATAAATTGTAGCCACGCTCTCCCCCAACTAATCAAACCACTTAGGTTGAACCCAGGGTCCCCTCTTACTTCTGTTTTGTTGGCTCTGAATTCAGTTGGATTGATTTTTCCATGACTGGTTAGACCCATGTTCGGTCTCATTTTCCCTATAACCGGATTGGTTAGTAGCTCGAGTAGTTGATGTTGTAGTGGTAGATCTCACTTGATGGTGTACTCTTTTTTTCTTGGTCTCTTCTACATTAATTTTCTTTCCCACTTGATTCAACAAACAACCCTAGGTCATAGCCTTCTTCTGAGTTACTGAATCGGCTAGATTCTCAGGATTTAAACCTTTCCTAAGGGAAACAATTGCAACTTTCTCAAAGCAATCTGCTAGCCTATTTTTATATTCACAAAACGATTTATGTACTCTTTCAGGGACTCGTTCGGTTCCTGAGCACAATGGATAATGACGTCTCCATTACCCTTAAGTTTCTTACTTCCAACAAATTACCTCTGGAAGGCAACCCATAACGTATCGAACTTTTTTATACACCCCTGATGGAGATTGTTGTACCATTTGAGGGAACTCTCTGTGAAAGTTTGGGAGAAATCCCTACACAGTAATTTATCATCGTTGTCAAAATTTATCATGAAGTTTTTGAACTATTCCAGATGGTTATCCGGATCTCGACTCCCATCGTATTTCTCCATCTTGGAGCTATCAAACCTTTTACGAAGATGTTCGGAGAGTATTTTTATGGACAAAGGCAATTGTCTCCAATTCTTGCTGCGACTGAAAACAGTATCTTCATTAGGGGCTGCAAAAATACCCGGTTTGCACTGAAAAACAAAGGGATCAATAAGCAACTGATCAATATGCTTATGAGCTAACCCCTTACCATGGTGCCTCTTGAGCCTGCCATGTCCATCCCTCTTTATTGAATGTTTTTTAGATCTTCTTTCATCACTACTTGAAGATAGTGATTCTTCAAATTATGCCTCATTTGACGAGATGCTGGAGGACTCAGATGCAAACTCTCAACAGGCTTCGATCGGTGTGTTTTTTTTAGTTGAGATGAGTTTTCAAAGATTGCTTATTGTCTCCAGGATTGTCAGTGTGGTGAAGTACTGATGCTCCGTATTTCTCCTTAATTCTTTTTTTTTTGTTTTATCGCTCTCAACGCCTCTATTTCAGCCATCAGTTGGTCTCGCTCTTTGATGTTATATTCATTGTTTTCTCTTGCACCTTCCACCTCTGGGGTGAAACATTCTACTCATTCGGATCCATCTGAACTGCTTTGCTTGTTGGTTTTGAATGTGAAATTCAGGCACCATCGTTCTCCCACTGTGGTCGCCAATTTGGTGTGGTTTATATATGTCTGAGGGTAATCTCGTAAAGTGTTTAAAAGTGTTTGGGATGTTTTGTCATTTTGATGTTTAGAGTGGTAAGTAGAGAGATAATTAAGTTGTCAATTGGTAATAAATTATGATTACCCTCATTAATGAAAGTGGTTGGGATATTTATACTTAATTACTGACCAATGGGCTTATTGGGTCGAATCGTGAAGTCGGATCAAGTTTAAGGAACCATTAGTAATCTGGTTTGAAGTGACTAGCACCTAGCTTAGTCAAAATTTAATACATTTGTCATGTTTGGAATTCTATTATAGAGGTTTGGTCTGAATTGCCCATCGGATTCAGTCAAGGCACGGTAACTCAAATATCAGAACTCATCAAATAAATTACTATTTGTGATAGTTTGAGATTTTTTCGATTGATTTAGGGTTCGTTTGATGACTGTGAATTTCTCTCATAATAAACACCAAACCAATACCGATTTGATGAATCAATTCAAACTATTGGGACAACGATTCATAGATGACTTAACCCATGATGTTAACACTAATTGAATATTATCCAACGATGTTAACACTAATAAGCTTGTCCAACGAGGATCCACTAGTTCGCCTAATGACAGTAAGAGTATGTCGGATTTTTTTCTTCTTCAAAATATTCCAAAAATAAAACTTTAATTAATTGTTACATTAATTTAAATGAAGTTTCCATGATTTGTTACACAAAGTTATTTTTTGGACATGTTACTTGTTGTATGTATAGTTTTAAAATAAACTGCTATATGCTTGAATGATTAATGGATATACATGACTAAGGTTTCGAAGAATGGTATGTGAATATTATAATTAATTCCATCGCTCTTCAAAAAGGTTAAATTAATATCCTTGGGGATCCCCTGATTTAAAAAGTTTCAAGATTAATGTTTGGGTTTAAATTAATTATGGATTGGAGACATTTATTAAAAATGGTCCTTATGGTGGATTTAATTCTAAGTATGTGAAATCAGCCCTCCATAAGGTTTCACCGATACTTAGATAAATTAAATTCATCTTTGTAATTTTTAAATTTTAAGTAGGTGAAATTGTTCATCTAGAAGGTTTCATCGGTACTTAAAGAAAACTAAATTAGGGTTATTTTTAATTTAAGTAAGTGAAATTAGTCCTTAAGAGGGTTTCATTGGTGCATAGAAATTAAAATAACGATCATGGTATTTTTCTCAAACTCATAAAATATATGTTAGTATGATTTTCCCTCCAGTATCTATTATCAAAATATTTTATGCTTTACATGTACATGCCATGTTCATGTATGTTGTTTAAGTTATATGTCATGAATCTAAATGTACTTAGTGTGTGTTTTTTCTACTGCACACATGTTATAACATCCATGCTAGATTTTTTTTGAATTTATCCTATAGAAAAAGTACACACTAGTGCATTTATCTATAAATGATTATGACCCACCCCAAAACCTATGTCGTTAGTTCGAAAATATATCGAAGGAAACTAAGGAATATGAGAAATTGGAGAAATCAAATAAGTTATACGTCTTATGTTCCAAGGTATCCAAGTAGCACTTCGTGGGAATGTCCCGAAGAATGTCACCACAACTATGGTCTTTCTTGTGGAGGTCGAGAGAGCCATTTCCAAGAATAAAAAGGTAGAAAGCAGTGCTTTATTAACGAGCTCTCTACCAAAAAGTACATTGGCAGAAGAAAACTTCGTAAGTACTTTCTCGGAATATCTACGATTGGCCAAAAATTGAAGGCAATAAGGGTATAACTTCATGAAGAATGTGTGGTGACATTCACATTTCAGTCATTGTTGGAGAGATTTAAGTATTTCAAGTTTGTCTATAATTGCATGCGGTGGAAATGGAATATCAATGAGTTGATTTGTCATGTTGTACGGGAGAATGAGACACTTAAAGTGGAAATACCTGAGGCGAATGTGATAGTATCTTCAAAGGAGATGTAAAATTTAGGCAATAGCTTAAAAATCTGAAGAAATAGAACTAGACGCCAAAACAATCAGTTGTTTCTTCATAGGTTATTCCGGACACTCTAAGGGTTTAAGTTTTATGATTCTCTTATTGTACTATAATTAAAATGGGAATAATAAATTTTCTGGATGATATTTAGTTTAAGGGGAAACAAATAAGGTTATAGATGTTGATTTAGAGGTTTTAACAGAGATATACTGAGGTATCAGAAGATTGGGCTTTAATGTCAATCCTTTCGGTCCCATTAGAACAAAGTAATACTCAAAGTAATATTGATGTTTTGATTGAGGTTTCTAACCATGATATGGATATGGTCAAGTTATAACAATATTACAATCAACGTAATCTTCCAGAAGAAGATTAAAATGACATTGTTCATAAAAATCATACTCTACCTCCTCAACAAGTGGAATAAAAGGAAATAGTGCCCTTACAAAGGTCCATGAGATATAAAAGAATGTTATAGATTCAAAATTTATAGTATATCTTTGGGAATATGTTGAGTCACATGCTGGAATTGTAGATGATCCCTCATCATAGAAACATTCCATAGAAAGCTCTAATTCTCATAAATGGATCGACCCTATGAAAGAATAGTATAAATCGATGCAAGATAATACAGTATAGGAACTTGTCCCATTACTTGAAAAAAATTTGATTATAAGCGAGTTTATAGAACCAATTACAATTCATGACTAATGTAGAAAAGCATAAACCACAAATTGCAGTCCTTTATTGGTTTAAATAGGTTTCTTGTTAGAGGTACCACAAATTTCTTAAGGTGATAGTCTATCTTGACTTTGAAGTCAACTCATTTGAGGATCATATGTATTACAAGTTCAATGGGAGTAGTTTCATATTTCTTATATTATACGTCGATGACATATTTCTTGCCTTGAACAACAAGAAGTTATTACATACTACATTATAATTTCTACAAAATCGATATTAAGGATCTCACTAATGCCAGTTTTGTTTCAGTATTCCATATATATCAGGAGCGCTCCTGTAGTATTCTTAGATTAGCACAAAATGCATATATTGAAAGTTTGTTACAACGTTACGGATCGGTAAACTACAAAAATCCTGAGTACCCCCCATAAAAAAAGGTGAAAGACTTCGTCTGGATCAATGTCCGAAAAAGAAAACTTGAGATCATTTAGTATTCCAACTTTGGTGTGGATAATAATCGCCTGAGGGTAGGCTGGTAATTTCAGTTGGTGTTTTATGGTGGTGTGTGGGTGTTTTAAGTGTTTAGAGTAGAGAGTAGAGAGATAATTAAGCAGCTTGGTAGCAGTTAATTCTCATTACCTACACTTAATGCAGGTGGTTGGGTATTTATACCCTGAAGTTTGGGCCCTTATGGGCTTTTGGGTCATGTTTAATGGACCCGGGTCATGCTCAAAGACCCATGAGCTCTAAGTAGGTGAGCAAGTAGCTTAGTCAAGAAGTGTTTAGGTTTTTTAGTAATTTTGTCATAGTTCGAACAGTCCTATGGTCTAGATATTCGAAGTGAGTTGTCCGGTATCCGGAGAGGTTGGACCGATCTGTCCCTGTACGGGGAGCAGGCAAAATTCGGACTCATCAAACTTAGTTTTTGGTGGATGCATGGACACATTCAAAATCACTTAGGGAAACATATTCTCATTGGCCAGATGTACGATATCCTAGAAAAGTGTAAAACAAACACTTATTGCATAGTCCAACATGATGGAAGAATTTTTTGTGCGCTTTGGGACATCGAATCGGTAATTGTGGTTACTGAATACCGCAGTGCAATACAACTTTGGGCTTTATAACTTTTGGGTTCAAAGTTGTAAAGCATATATAAATAGACTTTGGGTTTTGGCATTTCTTCAGCCGAAACCACAAACACATAAATAGTCGCCATCTTCCTGGTTGGAAGACCTTCTGACCCTTTTCTAAGAAAATTTGGTAGCAGCTCTTGAAAAATAATGGAAAGCATTTAATTACTGAAGTTGGATAATGAAAACAATAAGCAAACCAGTAAGTGTTCATTTTTTTATTTAATAGGTGGATCAACAAGAAGGTATTATGTTTTTCCACGGTTTGATGAGAAATTTATTATTAAATAGTTTGATTACCATTGACAGTGATGGTCATGATATAATAATCTATGTTTTTATCATGTGATATCATTTGAATTT
This sequence comes from Limnanthes douglasii subsp. nivea, assembly GCA_036936605.1. NCBI lineage: Eukaryota > Viridiplantae > Streptophyta > Magnoliopsida > Brassicales > Limnanthaceae > Limnanthes > Limnanthes douglasii. Next base: position 166,374,873 of record JAUPFV010000005.1, on the reverse strand, counting down.
GCATATATAAAGCTCTTTGATAAAATCAAATGTGAGCTATTTACACCATGAATAGAAGATTTTACACATAAGTATTTAAAAAGTCACAAGAATAAACTCATTTTTTAATAAAATAAACACAAACGAAAAAAGTCGGAAAATAAAAATAGAAATCATCATATTATAAAGGTTTAAAAGTGTGGTATAAATATGTATGGCTTCGTCCCAAATCTCAAATTTTACCATATTTGTTGTCAAGTTATTTTTTTTTCAGTCATAACTGAGTATCTCATGTAAGATATCCTCTTGATTATATTTTTTTCTCATTAACCACAAAGAAATTTTTTCTCATTGAAAGATTTTTCCATTTCCTTTAACTTTTCTTTGTGATACAACTATTAAATTTCTCAATAGTTCTACAACGTACATATAACGAAACAATTTTCTGTGAGTTTAAATTTTACTAGAACAAGATCAGAATTATTATTTATTTGTGCGGTTGCTTATTTTAGCCATGATTAGTTCCAATATATTTTTTGACGATTTTCTTATTGAATCTCCTTTTTTAGTCTTTTCTCAATTTTATAGAATATTAGACTTTGAGACACGAAAGAAAACCTGTAAAAGAAGAAAGGAAGACAAAAAATTAAAAAAAAAATAGGGTTTTGATTTTGTGTATCTTATGTTCATGAAAGTGGCAGACATAATTTTAGGTAATAGTGAATAAATCTATTAACTAAGTTTCTTATTTATAGACAATACAATTTGGTTAAATCGCAAGCTCAATTGCATCATATCTCTATATATCACTTTTTTTATTAAGGACCATCACCCACTAATTAATTTTAATAAATTATGTTACTTATTAGAGTAGTTTTAAGTGTTGATATTGAGGTCCAATCCTTCATAGAGCTCAAGCTCAACTCAGTTTCTAAACTTATACCTACATAATGGGGTTTCACATATAAAAATAATTCCTATTTGATTATATATTAATATAATTAATCATAATTACTTATTAATTGGATCTTCTTACGACAATGATCAAATATATCATTAGCAAATTGAATCACAATTTTTCCAATAATCTCCCACTTGGATTGTCATATGCTACGCGATGATATATTTACTTTAATGGATGATATGATTCCATTTCCAATATGCCAACTAAACAACCTCTTACATGATCAAAGAACGATAAAAGACTAAAGACATTTTCCTCATAATGTGAACAGTTAGACGCAACCGTAATCTTATTATCACAATCAATCAATTACATGGATCAATTATGATGTACTATTATTAGAAAAATATGAAATATAATTGCGTAAATATATTCTTAACTGGTCCTGCCCTAGTGGAGATCTACTTAAATAGTTACAGATGTCAATAAATATTAATTGAGCCATATATCGCAATAAACCAAAATGTATACAATAAAATCATAAATATAAATCGATTATTATTACAAAAATCTCATTCAAATCAATGATCCTTTAAATCAACTAAACTTATCCTAATGGTATGTTCCATGAAAAATGTATATAATACTACCTTTGTAAGAGAATATTCCATTATGTAGTTTGTACTAATGTATTTTATACTTTGTTGACCTCTCTGAACTTTCTCATTAACAGACATGAACTTTGTTTCAATGTGTCTGGATTTGGACAGACTATTATTACTTCTAGAGTATTACACTACCGAGTTTTTGTCACAATAAAATTTCATGAGACTTTCTATCCCTTGTACAATAAGTAATCCAGTGACAAAATTCCATAGACACAATGTCTTGTTTGATGTCTCAAATCATGCAACAAATTTTACAACCATGATGGATAATGCAATTAATGTTTGATTTATACTTCTCCATGATATTGCACCCCCAGCTGATAAGAGTATTATGCCTGAAATTCTTTTCAGTATATCTATACATCCACCAAAATCTTATTCAGAATAGTCAATTATCCTCAACATATCCGATTTCCTATATAGCAGCATGTTCCTTTTATTCCTTACATATATTGGAATACCCTTTTAACTGTCTTCTAGTCGTCCCTGCTTGGGTTTCTTACATACCTCCCCAACATATTGACAGTGAAATAATATCCGACTTTGTACAAAATTGAGCATACATTAAAATCCCCAAAGCATAATGGATCATTTTATTTCCTCAATCTCAAGTGTTATCTTTTGATATTGATCAAAGCTCAATTTATCACCTTTTACTATATGGTACTCAAGGGTATGCAACTTGCTAGTACGTAACGTTACAATAGACTTCCTATATACGCATTTTTTGATAATTTAAGAGTTACACAAGAGTAATCCCGATGAATTTGGATTTATAACACAAAAAATATATCACCAAGATATTTCATATCAAATTTATGCAATAGAAATTTCTTTGTAGTGTGTAATGATTTCTTATTGTTCTAGGCAAGTAGTATGTTATCGACAGATAATACCAGAAATATGAAATTACTCACAGTGAACTTGTGATACACATAATCCTTAACTGAGTTGACCTCAAACACAAAAGAGACTATTACCTTAAGGAACTTATGGCATCATTTACGAGAAGCATGTTTAAGCCCATAAATTGATTCTTTGAGCTTGCATACCTAGACTTTGAGTTACCTATTTTAAAGTGTTTCAGTTATACCATATAAAAATTAGTTTCCTCGATATCATCATTGAGAAAAAGGGTATTTACATCCATTTGATGAAGTTGAAGATCAAAGTGTGCATCTAAAGTTCTAAATGAGTCATTTATTGATACCGAAGAGAATGTCTATTTAAGTATATGTTTCCACATTACTTGTAAAATTTTGTTTGGTTTAGTAAACCCACTTACAACCAATCATTTTTTCACTTCGGGTAATGGGACAAGTTCACATACCATATTGTCTTGCATCGATCTATACTTTTCTTTCATATCGTTAATCGACATTTGAGAGTTAAAACTTTTCATGGCTTACTTGTAAGACGACATATCGTTTATTGTTCCAAGACATGACTCTTAAATGACTATAAAATCTAAAGTTATAACCTTCTTCATTTATTTTATGCACCTTCCAAAATGGACTATTACTTATTATTGCACTTCTTAAGAAGGTAAAGTCTGACTCTCATAAACAACGTCATTTTATTCTACTTGTGGAAGATTAACATTATTTTGGGTGTCTACTTATTTTATCTTGATCCCATATGTATCCTGGTTAAAACCCTTAAGTTAAACATCTGTGTTGTTTTGAGTATCATCTTGTTCTAGTAGGGCCAAAATAATTGGCAATAGAGTTGAATAATCTAATATTCGAGTATTTGTGTTGTAAGATTCATGAATCTCTATAGATTTTTCCTTAAAATATATCAAGAATTCTTCCCCCTAAACTCAATTACCTCAAGAAACTTTGTTGTCCCATTTTAAAAATATTACCAGCAGAATGATCATAAAACTTATAACCCCTTGTATACTCGGAATGACCAATGAAGAAGCAATTAACTGTTTTTGGGTCAAGTTTCTTTTCGTGAGGCATGTAAGTCTTTACCCACATGGACACCTCAATATATGCAGATGATTTAAACTAGGCTTGCATGCAATCCAGATGTTATATGGGGTCTTAACAATCTTAGTGGACCTCTGATGAGTATATAAGGTGCAAATTTGATAGCTTACCCCAAAAATGATAATGGTATATTTAAGTTACTTATCATACTTCTAACTATATCTTTTATTGTACAGTTTTCCATTTTAGATTCATCATTCATGTTGGATGATCCCTGAATCGTATACAGGGGGACTATGCCACATTTTCTAGATATTTCACAAATGGTCTTTGACGTTGTTCACTTATTTTTGTTATATCCGTTATAGTATTCAGCATCATGGTCAGATCTAACTCTTTTAATATACTACCCTAGTATTGTTTTTCAAATTCGGTCTTAAAATTTATAAACTTGTCCAGGAATTTCAACTTATCATGAAGGAAGTAAAGGTATCCTAAATGAGATAAGTCCTCATTTTATGATATGAAGTGCCGATGCATGTTCCGTGATTCCTTTGGATACAATCCAGAGATATCGGTACAAATTAGTTCCAATACTTATGTCGCTCGATATGCCCTTACCCTTTTAGTTTTGGTATGTTTCGTATTGATACACTCTATACAAGTATCAAAGTCTTTGTAATCTAGGAAACTTAAAAACCTTCGGCAACAAGCTTATTCATCATAACTTCACGTTTAGATGATTTTTTTGTTTTATTAATCTTATCATTTATTACTTGTGTATTCATTTTCTGATGTGATGCTCATAAATATCTAATAAATACAATGTATCAACCATTATTAAAATACAAGTGCCAACAATTATATTATTAAAGGAAAAAATTAACTAATTATTTACCAACAGACAGGATTAACCATCATTTTCCAAAATAGGGGGAAATCAAATTATTCTAAAAATAATATACAAAAATAATAAATATTTTTAAATAGAAATCATACATAGCAAAAACTCGGCACAAATTCCTTTCAGTCGTGTAAATGGACCTTTCATCTTCACTTAAGCTCCAAATTTTTACCGTACCCTTTAAACAAAATACACACATGAGTGGTTGTAGTCGTATCAACCCACCAAGTATTATTTGTAACCGAAATAAGATTAATTTTTGAACATACCAAAGTTTTAATATTACCTTTGCTTTTCATGCAACCCCGATATTTTTCATAATCTGTTTTTATATGTCAATTCTCTTTTCACAGAAACATCGACTCGCGATCGGTTAATTTTATTTCTTCTTATTATTGAGATCAAACATTGATCATTTGCCATCAAATTTATTATTATTACCTACCATTTTGTTGGAGCTTACCATGCTTACCTCAACTGACTCTTTCAAAATCTCTTCCTCTTATGCATCGTGTGCAATTAGTTCATCAATCGTTCATTTTTCTCGCATGTAATTATAGGGTGGATTGAGAATGCTTAAACTTTGTAAGGAGTGACTGAAAGATGAATCTTACCTCACACTCCCATGGAGGTCTACCTTGATTACCCTTAAATTTGTGGTAATCATAAACATCTGAAGAATGTGCTATTTGATAGCATATTTTCCATTGTATGTTTTGGTGGAAATGTCGTTCATCAACCGCTGCATCTCTACTTTTTCGTTTTTGGCAACACTTTTCTTAAACTTTGTAATAAATTTATAAACAATAGTAATTTATGTTGGACAGTCTGATGGAAAGAAGTTGGAATCCCTTGGTGCATCATGCCAAACGCAACAGATTAGACCATTCTTAGTTTCTCAAATCCTTAGTTTCTTTTGGTGCACTTGCCTCACTAAGGGGGGTTGGTTTGGGCATCATCAATGTTTGGTCCTAGTCATAAAACTTTAAGAACAACTCTATTTCCTTCTTCTATTTATTGAAATCCGACCAATCCAGCTTATTCATCATCGGATTGTAACCAACAACACCAATTGTTTGAACATTTAACACACTTATTCCTCATCGAATTGTAACCAACAACACCAATTGCTTGAACACTTAACACAACACATAAGACATATAAAAAAATGATATACATATTTAAACGTGGTATATACATATAAAACATGACATACGGTGAGAATAATATACCTTTAGGCAAACATACTAACACGTATTTATGAGTTTTAAAAAAATTATTATTGAATAATTTGTTAATATTTATATTATTTAGTAGATTAGTTACTTAATAGTTAGTAAAATCTACTCTGCTATAAAACCAAGTACTCATATACATGTACTACTACAATAATACATAATTAAAAAAAAAAAAATTCTCTTTTTTCCATTATCCCTCTATCTTTGCTTATTCATATATTTAAGAATCCAATATGGTATCAGAGCTGGTTATCATGAAACACCTTATTAATTCTTAAATGTAGAAGAAAATAAAGAAATAAGAAAGAAAAAAAGTTTCAAATATATATATATATATATATATATATGTGCTTTAAAGAATATAGTTGTCCTCAATATGCTTATAGACGTAGTAGGTATTGGCAGCGAGAAAACCGATCTGACTACTAGAACTACTGACATATATTACTCTTTCTCTACGACTGCAAATAACGTCAAGTGTTTAACTAAAGGAATGAAGTTAACTAAAGCTCGCACCAATGAGATTTTTTGGGATGTCGTTTGGACGCGTCTTTTAAAATAAGGATGGACCTCTGAGCAGCTTGAGAAATTATTCTTAAAATTCCAATTTATAATGGCTAGTGTGGTATATATTGAAGGATTAAAAGTTACTCAATATTAAAGGAATTGGAAACTATAGCTGTATTGATAAGACCAACCTTCTTGGTAACAACAAGAATCTATCTTAATTGTTTCTAATTTTTTTAATATAATTGTTCCATTAGATTAAGATATATGGGAAGGTGAACTAATATTGAATTACCAGTATTTTTATGCAATCATATTCTTACAATAGACAATGTGAATGTCAAGAAACGGTTAGGATTTGGTCGTTTTTTATGTAGATAATCGTTTTGGGTGCTTTTTTACTTTGTTTCATATGTTGTTACTAGAATTGAAGTAGTACATATGTTGTAGTGATAATGATGAGATATGTACAAATAACACATTTGTTTTAGCAAGTGAAATTACCACTTGTTTTGAGGTGATAATGGTTTCGCCTTATTGATAAAAGAAAAAGAAAACTTTGCGGAATGCAAATGAGATTGTTTTTGAATTCAAGAACTAAGAAAGTATAAGAAAGATAATTTCTTGTTCAACGGAAAAGAAAATAGGTTTTCGTTGGATGCAGTAATCAATCATTAAATATTGGCGGAATGTTTTAAGATGAATTGGGCTGCGAAACTAGTTATAAAGGTGGAGGAAATTGTAAATGGCTGATGGAATTTTGGGATTATATAGAGGCTTTGGTATTTTATGTAATGACTTATTCCCCATCTAGTCTTGTATGGTGGGTGCTTCAGTTTCTACGATGCAGAGGTACACTCAGTCTCCAAGTAAACAGTGAACAAATTGGAAGTTAATGAGTTACCGGCTATAGTGAGGTGGTTATCAAACGGGGACATGTATGTTTTAATAATATGGATTTTTGTTAAAGATGTAAACTCTTTCAAGACCTTAATAAAGTGCTTAATGTTTTTTAAAAGATGAATAAGAACGTTAGGCGGCAGTTGGAAGCCATTTTAGCCACTATTTGGCAATAGTCACTTTCAAGACGACGATCTGGATCTGTAAATGCAATATCATACAATCTATTAGATGGTGCAAAGCTGCCTTACTTTCAACATCATTGGACACAAATAAAACCCGTTTACATGTCATGCGACATGAAAAACGGACCATCTGCTAGGAAAATTGTTAAGTAGCTAATTGCTAATGAGGTATTAGAAAATATTTTACAGATGGTTGGGTCCAAGATTTTTCAACTTGTCAGCATGGGGAACTTCAATGATATTAACTTACAAATATTTGAACCAGTCCAAGCTTCTGAGGGATTAACACGTCAAAAGACTGTGATTATTGGATCATTTGGAAATTCGAGGAGTTGTGTTGTCTGATTTTGTGTTCCTTATTGTCCAAGACGAGCCTTCGCGCTTTCTTTAGGTCTCAAATTGAAGGGGAAATGTTGAATAATAAATTAGTATTTTTAGTAGTTAGTAGATTAGTTACTCACTATATATTTGATCGAGTACCATATACATGTACTACTACAATAATGCACAACTACAAAAAAACTCTTTATTCTCTTTTCTCTCTATCTTTGGTTCTTCATACATTCTCATTTAGACTAATTCTAGCTATTTTAATTAAAATAACTCAAGGATTAATTTTCAGTAAATTTTCTCCAGTTCATGATTAATCATTCCAAACATTGACTTTCCTCTGGATGATTAATATTTGAAATTAAATTAATGTCCTTAAACTTTTCAGAGGATATGATACTCAATCAATTAGCCTTCTTTTGGGTCGATTAATTAATTTTATGATTTATCTACCAAAATATGAATATTTAGTCATCCAAATCTACGTAAATATTTAAACATATAATTTATTCACACCATATAAAATTCTGTATGTCCAAGCATAAATCATGTAATTACATGTCATATGACTCAAGGAATGCCTTAAAAATAAAAAATTAAAAAAAATCCAAAAAAAAAGTGTGTCACTACCGCGTTGGGATTTTCGCTACATATAAATGATGTTATCGTTGAACGGTTCGGCTCATTCAGCATGTTGTCACTAAGTCGAACGTCCAGCCAGCAGCGTTGTTGCTGGCCGAGCACCCAACCAACGAATGGGTTATCGTTGGGTGGAACACTTGCGCCGAACACTGAACCAGAGGTTGCAGTTGTTGTCCTCGAGACAGCACATGATTGCTCTGCTCATTCATCATATTTTTTTAAATATTCAAGGTATTTATTTTCTAACCATTTATTCTAATTATAAGTTAGTAATTTATTTAACATGTTTGTTATAAGTATTTTTAAATCTAAATTTTATGTTCTTTAAATTTCATAATAATAAATAAATAAATACATAGAATGGATGATGGGATTTTAAAAAACAAAATTTTATCAATAAACTTTATTAAAATAATAATTATAAACTTTTCTCATGTTAATTATAATAAACGTTATCAAAATTAAAATAATTATTATATTTCAAATTTAATTAATTAAAATATTAACGTTAGTTATATTCTTTCAAATCTAAATTTTAATAGACATAATATATGATTTTTTTTTAAAATCTAAATTTTTATATACACAATATATGAATTAAGAATTTAATTTAATTAATAAAACCTCAAAATATTTTTATAAATATTTTGACAACAAATTATTTTTTTATATAATATCGAAATAATAATTATATTTATATTTTATTTAATAAAAATCCAATTAATTTTGATTTATTTTTAAAATATTAATCTGAATTAGATCAATTGTTTATCTTTTTGAATACTCGAGCTTGTCTGTTCTGATCTGAAATCTTCAACGTATCCAACTGTATCATCATCTGCGCCTACAATACCGAATTTCAAAAACAACAAATCACACTAAGTAAATAAAAAAATCACTAAAATCGTGCACATGCACCACCGGTTCAGGGGCTCTGAATTGGTGGTGTATGACCATAAAACCGATGCCATACAACTCTAACACCATCGGTGCATAAGCACCAGAACTGATTCTGGTGCGAAGGTGCACGAATACCAAATTTTTTTATAAAAAAACAAGAACATCGACCTTTTCCTACGACTGAACCTCTTCTCCGGCGAGATAAGCTCATCCTTCATTCTGGGGCCAATTTCTGATTCCGGTTGACTCATGTTTGATTTTGTGTTTTTGTTAGAAAAAGTTTTTATAAAATTGAAGAGAGTTAATATTTTTTAACCAAATTTGAATGTTCAATAAGATTTTGAAAAACTTTAGAAAATTAGAACGAAATGAGGTTTGATATACTAAATCAAAATATATTTTTTGGATAAAATTAGTACAACATGTTATTTCGTGATTTGAGTGAATTTATGATATATTTAATATTTTCATTGATAGTGTTATGTAATTAAATGAAAGTGATAGATAATTTCGTGAATAAGAAAATAAGTTCGAGTCAAAATTATTTTTCAAATGTAATTAGATTGAATTTTAAGACATGTAACTTTTTTTTTACTTAAATTTGGATTGCATTAAGAAACATTTGAAAATACAAGGGTCTATTGGGAAATTTTACAAGAATTTGAAATTTAGACCATTATTCCTTTCTTTTTCTCCAAATTTCTGAACCAGGAACTAATAATCACCATTAATACGCAGATACTCTAGATTTAAGCTTTCCAAATACACTATTGCTTTTAATTTTTCCGGAGCATCTAAATTATTAAAGTCCAACTCTTTACACCCATTTAGAACTTCTTTAGCAATCTAGTCAACACCAAAGTTTTGTTCGCGAAATGTGTGGTTGATTATCATAGTAGGATTGATAACCTTTCTACAACATTTAAGGATTGGTTCACGGTACCAAACCAAATTACCATAAGAAAGAAGATTGACCAAGATTTCCGAATCGATATCAACATCAACGTTGTTTATATTCAAGAGGTTACAGGTCTTCAAGCCATCTAGGAGTGCCCTACATTCAGCGATCAGAGGATTTCCTTTACCGTATAGTCTGCCCACTCCTATAATGATGTTACCTTTGCTGTTGCGGATCAAAATACCACCACTGGTTTCGTTGTTGAAGTTACAGGAGCCATCCACCTTCAGTTTGAATCCATTACCTTTCGGGTTCTTCCATCGGAGAAAAAGAGGTTTCGAGAGATTCTTACTCTGATAAACACAGGCCAGTTTAAGAGTCCCTTTGTTAAATCTCACCCAGTGCTTGTTTTTAATACTTTTGCATAGTCGAGACCAGAGAGAATATAGAGGATGTGGTTGATTATGGTGGTGGCACTAACACTATAGTTAGAGTGTTTCTTCTTGTTACGGTCATACCATATAGACCATGCAATGATGGCTGGCAAGATGGTTCGAATTTTGCAATGCTTCTGAGCAGACCAGTACCATGTTCTGACAATGTGAACAAGGGTCATATGGGGATGGATATGTATCTTGAAAATGGCACTAAAGTATATCCAGACAGACTAGGCATGAGGGCACTGAACCAGAGCATGTTGGGAGGTTTCAATATTATTACAAAAACTGTATTTCGAGGCAAGTTGAAAGTTTTTCCGTTGGATAACTGCATCAGAAGAGATCCAGTTGAAGAGAGCACGCCATAGAAGAAACGAACATTTCTTAGGAGTTACCACATTCCAAGTTTTAGAGTAGAGGTTAGATTTGTTGCTTTTCTGTCTTATGTGGTTCCAAGTGTCTTTACAGTTGAAGCTACCATCCTTAGAAAGATACCAAAGCATTCTGTCAGAGTTTTCAGTTAGAGTAATGGTCTTAATCTTGTTAATTTCCGAGTTAGTCACCAACGATCTATGCTTAACCAGATCCCAGTTATCATTAATCCAAAAACTTCTAACCTTGTCACAGTTAATATCCCAAAGAAGACTTATGTTGACATTATCTCTAAACTGGATAAATGGCTTCTCAGAGCACCATCTATCAAGCTAAAAATCCATGTTGTCTTGCCCTAGATTGTAGAAAATGTGGTTCTCTGCATTATCCCTTACTTTAATGATATGGTCCCATACTTTAGACTTTTTGACATGAGAAATAGCCAGTATAGGATGCATCTGGTTTCTGCAGTAAATTGAAGCAGTGAACTTAGCCCATAGAGTCGTTTGGTTTCTGAAAATAAACCAAAGTTTCATAGAGTAAACAAGTTGAACATCCTTTAACTTTCTAAGATTCAGACCACCTTCATCATTAGTTTTGGAAAGTCTATCCCATTTGGACCAGATTATAACATTCTTGTTTTCCTTGGTTCCCCACATGTATATGTTGTAGAGAGTCTCCAATATGTTGATAACACTGACAGGTAGAACAATATGCCTAGAAGAAGGTACATGAGGAAAGCAGATAAAACAGCTTGAATAAGCAACAGTCTGCCAGCAAAGGAGAGGTCAACTTTATCCCATTCAAGAATTTTCCTCCTGGTTTTCTTCATCAAGTCATCAAAGTTTGCAATACGAATTGAAGTATCAATGGTAGATCCCATGTATTTTATAGGCAGAGTTTTGTGTTTGAAATTCAAGATGTTCTCAATATTGGATATGCAGTGGCTTCTCATGTTGCTAGGAGCAATAAGCTTAGATTTAGAAGAGTTGATTTCTTGACCCGATACTAGTTGATAGTGCTCAAGATATCTCTTGATAGATTGAATAGAATCATCACCACCATTGCAAAAAACCATAAATTCGTCTGCGAAAGCAACGCATGAGATGTTGATGTCACTTCTATTTTTAAATCTAAGATTGATGTTGTCAGAGGAAAGATTCTTTATACTTCTGATCATGTATTCTTCCACCAGAATGAAGAGACTGGGAGAGAGCAGATCTCCTTATCTCAGGCCTTGAGTGTTGGTGAAGAAACCTTTCATTTCCCCGTTGATTAGAATAGAAGAGTAGACGCTGTTGATACAATTACTTAAAAACAAAATCACATTAGAATTGAAGCCAAATAAGTTTAGGATTCTGAATATGAACCTGTGATTTAGCTTGTCGAATGCCTTTGTCATATCAGTTTTGATAATGACATTTCCACATTTGCAATTAGCCTTTAGATCACAGCACATCTCCTGAGCAATTAAGATGGACTCGTGGATACTCCTACCCTTAACGAAGGCTCCTTGTTCCTCGGATATGAGATTAGGTAGAATCTTGGACAGTCTGTTGTTGATAACTTTCCCAATGATTCTACTAATCATTATGGTGAGACTTATTGGATAAAAGTCATGCCATTGATTAAGATTGTTGTCTTTATGTATAAGGCAAATGGTTGTGGCTTTCATCCCAATAGGTAGTCTATACCCTTTGAAGAAACTCTAAATTGCATTGCATAGATCAACACCAATGATAGACCAGCACGTTTTATAGAACTCCCCATTAAATCCATCAGGCCCTGCAACTGTCACAGAACTAAGATTTTTAATATTGCAATGGATTTCATTAATGTCAAGAATAGTGGTTAAGCCTTTATTGTCTTCAATGGAAGCAAGATTAGGAATAACATCCATCAGATCAGGCTCAATGTCATCGTTAAGAGAGGGAGCCAAAATAGTTTGAAAATAGTTAATAGCAGAGTTGTTGATAGTCTCCCTTGTAGTTAGCCAAGTGTTACCCTCATTGATTCTTTCGATCCTGTTTCTTTTGACTCTCTTCTTCACAAAACTGTGATAAGCTGCCGTGTTGTTATCACTAACTTTAAGCCAGTTTGCATGAGCCTTTTGCTGCCAATAGATCTCCTCCCTATTAAGAAGCATTAAGTGATTCTGTTTTTAGCATCATCAAGTAGTCTTTTATTAGTTACTGTAAAAGTGGTTTGAAAGATAGATTCTTTAAGAATAATATCTTCCTCAGAATTTCTGATAGCATCAAAAAGGTTGCCGAAAACATTTCTGTTCCATTTTTTAAGTACAGTTTTCAGTCTCTTTTGCTTAAAACAAAACTTCTTGATAGGGTTATCATCAATTCCATCCACACTAGCAGCCCAACTGTCTTCCACCAATTTCAAAAACCCAAGGTGAGTTACCCACATATTTAAGAATTTAAAAGAAGACTTAACTCTCTCCAAGCTAGAAGAAATCTTGATAGAGATAGGACAATGATCAGAAAAATTCCTAGCATGATAAGTTACAACAGTAGACTCGAAGTAGTTCATCCAATAGCTATTGATTAAGTCACGATCTAGACATTTCCATTTGCAACCATTGGACCAGGTAAACCTACACTTGTGTAACCAGCATCATGCAAACTATAATTCATAATTAGATTGTTAAAGTCCTCCATCCCACGATAATTTGTAGTAGAATACGCTAACCGCTCTTTAAGATTAGTAGTTGTATTAAAGTTACCGAAAATAATCTATTCCTTAGAAGAATTATCGAGAAGCCTTATAGTGTCCCAAAGAGGTAGCCTAAGATGACTCTTACACTTAGCGTAAATCACAGATACCATAAAGACCTTGTTCAAAGAAGGGTGTTGAACATTTAAATGGAGAATTTGATCATCCTCAAGACACACTTCCGCCTTGTATTCCTTACTCCAGAAAACCCACATTTTGTTGTTGAGATTAGAGATAGAACCACTGAAACGAAGCTTCTTTGCCACAGAATGAATATTGTCAGCTTTAATAACTGGCTCATGGATTGCAACAAAATTGGCTCTAGTAGATTTAATAAGAGACTTTAACATTTGAAGAGTTGGTTTGTTGCCAAGCCCTCAGACGTTCCAACTAAGAATTGTAATAGTCATTAATTAGAGGGTGTTTTTGTGGCTCTTTTGAGCTTGATAAGTTTTGAAGATGCATGGCCTTTAGAATTCCACAATTTAACTTTATCTTCTTTGTTTCAGGTTTCTTTAAAACAGATTCATTGCTATCTTTGACAGGAGAGCTAACCTGGCTACCAGCATACCTTGGAGAATAATGATCATCATCAGACAATGGATCAAACATATTCATTCTTTTAATGGTCTTCAAGGCGTCAATAATCTCAGATTTTTTTGGAGGGTCTGAAGAGTTCAATCATTTATCTTGGATCTCGTGAATGGGAACACTGGAAATAGACTGATCAATGGATTTATTTCCCAAACGACATTTGCTAATAGTGGAAACATCTTGATTCTTTGTAACTTTTTTATTAACAACAACCGATTTTAGTTTATTATTGATCTCAACATTTTTAGAAATGTTATTAACAGGAACAAATCTTGATTTCATAGTCTCTTGCCCTTGCTGCTTGCAGATCTCTTCAGAATGCCCAGTGTGAGCACATTTTTTACAGTAAGAATGAATATTATCATAGATTATATGAACCCAGTAACTCTCCACTTCACCAAATCTTAACTCAACCTTGTGAACCAGAGGCTTGGATATGTCAACCTCGACCCATATCCTACAGAAATTTTGCCTTACACGATTGATGTTAGGGACCCAAACTTTCAACAGAACTCCAAGAACCTTCCTATGGTTGAGTCATTGAACAAGAACCTTCCTATAGTTTCCGGCGAATTTGAATTTACTCAGAAACTTCTGATGACCTCCATTGTTGGTTTCCGAGTAGCGAATTTAGCAATCATGGTATGTTTCGATAGCTTAATCAACGAGTTTTTATCCTTGGCATCAAAGGTAATTACTGGATGTTCATCTGTGCGAGTGACAGACACATTTGTATGAACAAAATTTGTTTTGCTGATTCCAACAGTTTCAGCGTAAGAACCAGGGGAGACATTTAACTTTTCTTTTTGTTTATTGGGTTCATTGAACATTGGATTGTGGATAACATTATGGTTATCACCAATGAACCAAAATTGCTTCCCATTATCTGAAGAACAGAGATCAATTGGAGAAGCAGATCCAAATTTCCTAAGCGTAGGATATTCAACAATTGAAGAAAGTTGAAGGTTTTTCGTGAGTTGATTTGTTGATGATGGAAGGTTGATGCGAGGAGAAGTTTATCCTCCCTCCATATCAGAGATATTTCTGTTTAAAGAAATCAGAAAGTCAAGAAAACGTACTATATTCTTAAAAGAGAGGAGAGCAGAGCATCCTTCAAAATGTTGATATATGTAACTTGAACATTCTCTCAATTATTATATTAACCTTTGTTATTTGTTTGTATAGTCAACTATTTTGTCTAGTTTTTTTAGTATTTCACCCATATATAAACAATTATTTGTTATTTATTTATATAAAAAAATTATCAACGATTGAAATTTAGTTAGTTTATTTCATTTGTCATATTTTTATTTAACTCTCTTTTTCTAAGCTAAAATTATTTTATAGAATCTATTATAGTTGGTTACGTCCATGGCCACCAACTATATTTCTGACTTGGCAGATTGCCCATCGTGCCTTCATGTTACATTATAGCCACCCGTATAACAAAGAACATATACTTTTCACTTTTTATATATACCTTTCGGTTATTTACAAAACAATTAATACATTTAAGATATATTATATACCTTTCAGTTATTTACAAAACAATTAATACATTTAAGATATAGACTTTCACCTTGGACACATATAATCATAGAAAGGCTGTCGAACATGTTAGTTTTATGAAAGCTGAGAGTATAGAAAAAAAAAAACAATTTAACATATAAATAAATAAAATTATATATAATCTCGATAACATTTAAAATAATTAAAAATGAATAATAGACATGATTTTATAAGTTTTTTATAATTAATATACAATTTTTTAACAGGGTTACAATATGGAACGAAAACTATGGTGGATAAAAACAATTTTAATTGATTGTATTTTTATTTATATAAAACAATTAAAGGCCTTTTTCAAATATTATATATATATATTAGTTGATGTAAAGTTTTTTTTTTAATATTTTTTATTTGAAGGAAAATTAAAATATACCTTTATGTAAATATTATATTATACAGAATAAGAAACCTAATTTCGAAAGGTGGTATTGGAATTAAATATATTTTTTTATATTCCAAAATAGATTAAAGAAAAAACATGACAAGTACTTTCTCTACCAACTTTTAGAATTAGTTGTTTTTTTAAAAACAACTAATTGTGAGTGTTTAGTTCATAATTTAACCAGCCATTTTGTAAAAAAAAATTAGAAGCTTTTAAGAATTGGTGTTTTGTGATTTAATGAATTTAATATATAAATTCAAGCTAAATAGATTTTAATAGTGATTTTGGTTGCATTTTCTTGTGTTGATTCATTGTCTTTTTTTCTCTTATTAACTTAATATTGTTTATTTATGTTTTGATTTTTTTTGGATTTTTGGATTTTAGTTTTAGAAAATTATAAATATAGTTTGGGTTGAACATGAATAAACTAGATGTTTATAAAAAATAAAGATGAAAAGAATAATTGTTAGTATAGATGTTGGATTGAATACGAAAATATGGGGCATTCGTAAAAAAATAATAATATAAAAATAAATTTAAAATTAAATATTAAATAAAAAATATGTGTTGAAATCTGAAAAAATGATTAGACGAAAATAATAATAAATATTATATAGGATAAATAACATTTTTCATTATTTAGTTATTAATTGATAAAAAGAAACATTAATATTTGTATGAAAAAAATTAAAGGAAATATTGATTTTTTCTTTGACCTCATTGTAAGTATAAAAATAGAATCGCTCTAAAGCTAATGAAAAACTGGCACTTGGGTTTTAACCTTGGTAACGAACCGGTAACTATATAGTACGTTCTTATTTTTGAAGGACATATAATAAATCACCAATTAAAGAATGCCACGTGTCACTCGGTTGCTACACCTTCTATATATGTAACCGTTTCAGTGCCAATACAGACCACAGCGAGAAAGAAAGAGAAAAAAAAACAGGAAACCGATTTTTCACCACACAAAAACAAATCGAATTGAATCCCATTTTCAGTCACTTTCTCGAGAAAATATGTTTATCGATAGCTTCAGAGTAGAGTCTCCGAATGTTAAGTACACAGAGAATGAGATTCAGTCTGTGTACGATTACCAGACCACCGAACTCGTTCATGAGAAGAACAAGGACGGTGCCTACCAATGGACGGTTAAACCAAAAATCGTCAAATACGAATTCAAGACCGATGCTCAGATTCCTAAACTAGGGTTCGTAGATTCTACCCTGATTCGGTTTCCATCTTTGTCGATTTCGGCTTTTGTTTGATTTAGATTTTTATTTGCTTTTCAGGGTTATGCTTGTTGGCTGGGGAGGAAACAATGGTTCAACGCTCACTGCTGGAGTCATCGCCAACAAAGAGTGAGTACTTTTTCTATAACTAAAAAAAAATAGAGTATAATTTGTTAAATTTGGTGTTTTATGGTTAAACAACTGTAAATTTGTAGTTGTTTGGAGTAGTCTTCTGCTTTATCTTCTTCTTTAATGAAGAAGTTTAGAGTTATTAAGTAGTTTATTAATTGTTTTGGTTAAGATTCTGCGTATTGAATTATTAATGATTTCAGGGGAATCTCGTGGGCCACTAAGGACAAGGTTCAACAGGCGAATTACTTTGGTTCTCTTACACAAGCCTCTGCAATCCGAGTTGGCTCTTACAATGGAGAGGAGATTTATGCTCCTTTTAAGAGTCTTCTCCCTATGGTATAATAATATTTTATCTGTTAGTTGTGCATAGATCTTGTTTCCATAAAGTAATGTTTTTGATGCCCGCTACAATTTATTTTATTTTATTTTATTTTATAGATAACAGTCTAAAATATTGTTTTGTAAAGTATTTTACAAGTCTAGTAGTTGTATATCAAACGTTTAAATTGTACCAAGTCCCAACAGTAGAGTTTGAGTTTGAATCGGACTTGGTTTATTGTTATGTTAAGATGAAGTCTGTGTTTGAATCGAGTTATGGTTTACTTCTAGTAGTGAAACTAATTTTGTTGAAAATAGGTGAACCCGGACGATGTTGTGTTTGGGGGATGGGATATAAGTAACATGAACTTGGCAGATGCCATGGCCAGGGCAAGAGTGTTGGACATTGATTTACAGAAACAACTTAGGCCTTACATGGAGCACATGGTCCCACTTCCCGGAATCTACGACCCTGATTTCATAGCTGCTAATCAGGAGTCGCGTGCTAATAACTTGATCAAAGGCACTAAAAAGGAACAAGTCGAACAAGTCATGAAGGACATTAGGTATACTTGCAATTTACAGATTTTAATCTGCTTTGTAGGTAAAAGGAGCAATAAAGTTGATATGAGTTCACTTAAATTTGGAATTGATTTTGATTTTTGTTATTTGTTAATCAGGGAGTTTAAGGAGAAAACCAAGGTGGACAGGGTAGTTGTGCTATGGACTGCTAACACTGAACGTTACAGTGATGTGCGTGTGGGGCTGAACGACACCATTGAAAGTCTCTTGGCTTCTTTGGAGAAAAACGAAGCTGAGATTTCTCCTTCCACCTTGTTTGCGATTGCTTGTATTAATGAAAATGTTCCTTTCATCAATGGAAGCCCACAGAACACCTTTGTTCCAGGTTCATATGCTTAATAATTATTGTTACTCATCTTCAAAAATGAACACAACTTGTACAGAATACTAATTGTGGTTGAACATTTTGTTGGTAAATAATAGGGCTTATCGATTTGGCTATTCAGAGGAATTGTCTGATTGGTGGAGATGACTTCAAGAGTGGTCAGACCAAGATGAAATCTGTATTGGTGGACTTTCTTGTTGGGGCTGGTATCAAGGTAAAATCCATTTTAGTTTTTTCCTTAAGTATTGACGTAGAAAGGAAACAAATTTGTATATGATTTTGACATTAAACTATATGTAAATGCAGCCTACATCAATAGTCAGCTATAACCATCTTGGAAACAACGATGGGATGAATTTGTCAGCTCCACAGACATTTAGATCCAAAGAGATCTCCAAGAGCAATGTTGTTGATGACATGGTTGCCAGCAATGGCATCCTCTATCAACCTGGTGAACACCCTGATCATGTGGTTGTCATCAAGGTAAGTCTCTATAGTAAGATTTGTAAATCAGATCCGGACCTGACTTGGAACTTGATTTTGAACACACTGTGTGTCCGATCCAGACCGCCCAAACTAATCGGATAAGATGTGTTTCAGTTTACGTTTCGGAATTTTTTTATGTAAAATTTGATTTCGTTGAGTTTTTCTTATAATTTACTGCATCTGTACCTGGCTGGAGTTATCTATTTTCATTATCCAAATTTGACCGGGTAGTCCGATTGTTTCCAGCGGTTGAACTCCAACCCGGACCTGATTTGGATTAAATGATATATCTTTGTCCAAATCTGAAATAAAATTTTATATCAGTACGGTTTCCCGACAAAACAAGTCGGACAAGATTTTGCTGTCTCTAATTTTTTTGGGTTAAAATGTTGCAGTATGTGCCATACGTTGGTGATAGCAAGCGAGCCATGGATGAATATACATCAGAGATATTCATGGGTGGGCAGAACACCATTGTGATGCACAACACATGTGAGGACTCGCTCTTGGCTGCACCTATCATCCTCGACTTGGTCCTTATCGCCGAGCTCAGCACCAGGATCCAGTTCAAATCTGAAGCCGAGGTTTGTTTTTATTCATTACCTATTATAGCCTAATAGTGAGATATCAACGGCCTCCGTAATACTCTAAAATTAGAGATAACCAGATGAAAATAATGTGTAATGGCAGGGAAAGTTTCACTCGTTCCACCCGGTAGCCACCATTCTGAGTTACCTCACCAAAGCTCCCCTCGTAAGTCTCTAACTCGCAAAGAAAGCATTAAAGTCCGATTAATCAAGACGTTAATTAATTATACACGGCATGGTAAAAAAACTGCAGGTTCCGCCTGGCACACCGGTAGTGAATGCCCTGTCGAAACAGCGGGCAATGCTGGAGAATATACTGCGTGCTTGTGTTGGGTTGGCACCAGAGAACAACATGATTCTGGAATACAAGTGACCGAGTAATGGAAATGCTCTGGTTCAGTGTACGGTAAGGTATCTGTTGTTAGAACTTGTTCTAAATTGTTATTATTAAATTCTAGTCTGTTTGATAATAGTATATGTGAAATATTATCATTAAATGTTGTAGTAGAATGTTTAATTGCACTATTTGTTAAATCGGAATTGTCGTCCATTATATATTTGGATCCCGTTGATGGTGATTGAGAAAGAAGTGTGTGCTTGTGTTAATATTGTCCATATGAATTATTTTACACAAGATTGGTTGATTGGTTGGTAGCCTTTGTCCAAAAATGTGTGGTAGATAAGCGCCTTCTAAATTTTAGATTTTGAACTATGATTAGTCCCAGAGTCGATCCCTGTATTTTTTTGTAAATATGATACTAAGGATATAGTACCCAATGTAAGCTCTTAATAATCAACTTAACGAAACGATGATTATTTTAAGTCAACAATTTGTATGAGTAAACATTGCCAAATTGAATCCAGTTAGTTGCTTGATCCAATCCAGATCCGACTAAATTGATCGGCAAAAGGAACCCAAATTCGTATGATGGTTAACACTTTTGAATCACAACTGAATTTGAATACCTCTATGTACTTTAGTAACCGCGAAAATTTGTGTTTTGTGAACCATTCATACCAATTTTTGTTAACGATCCTGAAGAGACATTGGTTATCTAAACAGACAGAACATATTGGCATTGCTGTACATGTCGGTGTAAGTGCACAGTGATGAGGGACCCTATCATGGGGTCTTCACTTCACTTTGGCTAGCCTACTTGTAAGGGTGTAACTATAGGGCTGGGATCAAGCAAAACCCAAATACCCCGCTTGGGCTCAGCCAGAGCAGAAAAAGTAAAAACCAAATTTAGGTTCGAGATCCAAAATCTACGCATGGTGCGGACCCAAGTAAGACATCGTTTTCTTATTGTTTAGAACACAAAGTAATACCTACGAGAGACAGGATCGATGCATGTATCTGAGAAAAATTGTGAGCTTTTTAATAATGAGTTTTTTAAAAAAAAAAAAAATCAAAATTACTTCTTTTATTTATTAAAGGTGACTAAGATTAATCCGAGTTTGGGTTAAGGTAACCTAGACCCAAACTTTCAAGATAAGTAATAGCTAATAGTTGATTTGGGATCTTTCGATAAAGAAAACTTATCTTATTCGAAGAGTTAAGAGACCATTTGGCAAGGCTTGATTCTGAATTCTTGAGATATATTTTATGTTCATTCTCGAGGGGAAAGAAACCAAGGGGATTTACCATCAGCAAGCAGATTTATGAGCAGCAGGCAGTCTGATTCAACATCCACCTTGCTCCAGTTGTTTTTTTAGCGAACGTAATCAAACCTCTCTTCCTTCTGCTAACATCGAAGATAGTTTATCGTAAGTGTTCCTTGAGAAGTTTATGATTTCACCCTTGTTATTTCGGATAACAATCCCTCCACTCGATTCGCCATTACTGAGGCAAGCCGCACCTGAAACAAATGCTTGTGTTTCAACTTGTTAGAAACGTCTAAACAAGTAATCACATTATCAATGTTATTTATGGTTTTTGAAACAGAATCATAGTGTCCATTGTGTCTAGAATTATTTTTGTTTTTCCAAATCATATACCAGATTATAGCAGGCAATGTGTGAGTTATATGAACTTTGGATTTGGAGAACCAAAAATTTCCATAAGTGAGAAAATTCCAAATCTTCTTGTATAAACCAGACTTTGTGTAGTGTTTTCTGGTGTTATTCCACGCGAGCTTTGTATTGAATCCATAGTCAAGAGAGAGAGCCCAAATTATCTTATCCTCTTTGGAGTTGTTAATTCTAACCCTTTGAATTTGCTTACTTCTCTCATCAGGCAGGACAATTTTTAGTTGCTCAGTGTCCCACCTATCATTTCTCCAAAAAGAGTTCACCTTGGCTTCCGGATACCAAGTTTTGTTAATGTTATTACAATGATCCAGGATGGGGAGATGGTTGTGCCAGTCTTCTCTCCAGAATTCCATCTCATCTTTCCCAATTTGCCACTTAATGTTACGCTCAGTTATATCTTTAACTGCAGTCGTCTTTTTCCAGGTAAGAGAAGAGTTCTTATAAGTTTGAGGAGTTAAAGGGTGCTTGTTGTTGCTGTAAATACCATGCATTAAACTAGCCCATAAAATGTCCTTCTTTCTGTAGATGAACCATAATTTTTGAGAAAAAATGAGCTACAAATCAGACAAGCTTCAGATATTGAGCCCACCTTCATCAAAGGGCCTGCAAATCTTCGATCAGGAACACCAGCGAGTACTCATCTCATTGAAGTTAGCTCTCCATAAGAGCTTGTTGAAGATAAGATCAAGCCTCTTGATGATACAGTTAGGGAGAGTGGAATTTTGCAGACATTAGCCAAGAATTTCCATAAGAACAGATGATATCAATGTAAGTTTGCCTCCAAAAGTTAAATTCTTTCCATTCGAGTCTTGAATTTTAGAGTTTACTTTGTTAATAATGTTGTAGAAGTTCCTGGCATAATTATTGTTGTTAATCATGACTCCAAGGTGACTAGTGGGGAGAGTCTCAGCAGACAAACCAGTCTGACACTCAAGATTATAGATTCTAGTGGGCTGCATCTTGCTAGAGGTAATGAGCTTAGTCTTAGACTTGTTGATTGCTTGCCCTGACATTGTTTGATACCTGTCTAAGAACTTGCTTAACATGTCAATAGAAGCATTTTTACAATTAGTAAAAACTAAGATATCGTTTGCAAAATCCAGATAGGGGATCAAGATGTCAGTCCTAGAGTAGAATCTCATCTTAGGATTGTTGTTAAAGAGATTGAAAATGCCTCTAGTTAAGATATCCTCCCCAATAATGAAGAGGCTTGGGGTAGTGGATCCCCTTGCCTCAGACCTCTCTTTGGGTAGAAGTAACCAAGAACCTCTCCATTAATCAAAATTGAAATATTAACATCCGTTATAAGTATTTTGATTAAGTTTATGAAACTGTCTGAAAAAACAAAAAGAGAAAGGACTTTAAGGATAAATTGGTGGGAAAGTTTGTCGAATGCTTTCGACATATCTAATTGGATAACAGTGTTACCCGTCTTAGGCCTTTTGTTTATATCATGAAATAGCTCTCTGGCAATTAGAATATTTTCGTGTATAGACCTGCCTTTAACAAAAGCAGTTTGGTATACGAGAGTTTATAATTTTAGATAGGATTATGCTGAACATGGAGCACAAGCTAATGAGCCTATAATTGCTCCAGTTCATAGGATTTGAGGACTTAGGGATTAGACAACTCCCAGTGGCAAAAATATCTCCAGGAATATTATAGCCTTTAAAGTAAGAATTCAAAGCAATACATAGATCACCTTTGATGATATTCCAACAGACTTTGAATAAATGAATGTTGTAACCATCCAGCCCAGCTGCACTGGCAAAACTCATGTTGTTTATGGTTTGTCATATCTCCTTCTCATCAGTAATTTTGAGCAGCATGTCATTATCTTTTTATTGACACAACTAGGAATATAATCAAAAATAATGTCCTTCATAAGCTTCTGCTCCTCCT
Source organism: Limnanthes douglasii subsp. nivea (assembly GCA_036936605.1). NCBI lineage: Eukaryota > Viridiplantae > Streptophyta > Magnoliopsida > Brassicales > Limnanthaceae > Limnanthes > Limnanthes douglasii. The sequence continues at coordinate 166,351,205 of JAUPFV010000005.1, read as the reverse complement.
CTTTACTTATGTAAGGCTCCATATTTAAGTTTTCTTTGAAGAATCTAACTGCTGAAGTACCAACTTTCTCCTGATCCTGGATCCAAACGTTATTCTCTTTGATACCCTGAATTTTATTCTTTCTTATCTTTTTAACAACATAATCATGAAAAGTTTTGGTATTCATGTCTCAATCATTGAGCCATCTTTTGTAACACTTCTGTCTCCAAAAGATCTTCTCGTTTCTTAACGCCTGAATATATAAACCGTTAGCCTTGGCAAGGTCAGCTTTGGAGTTGTCATTGTTTAAGGTGATATGATTTTATTCAATTCTTCTGACTTCATCAGCAATGTCTTTAACCTTGTTGAAAATATTTCCAAAAGGCCTAGCATTCCAATCTTTTATACAAGACTTTAACCTCTTCAATTTGAACCTGAAAATTTGGTTTGGCTGCCCATAAATCCTAAGGTTCCAGTCATTTTCAACAACACTAAGAAAATTGGCGTCAGTAGTCCATATATCCATAAGCTTAAAATATCTCTTGTTGTTAGTGAAATTATTACAGGTTAAACTAGCATTTATAAGCAAAGGGGAATGGTCAGAACAAGTTCTGACCATGTGAGTAACCTGAGTATTAGTGAAGATATCAAACTAATTCTGATTTATCATAACGCGATCTAATCTTTTCCATTTGTTTGCTTTATTCCATGTGAACTTGGATCCTACAAAGCCAGCGTCTTCAAGGTTGTAACTAATCTTCGTATCATTGAAATCCTCCATATTATTCCGACAGAGAGAAGTGCAGCCTATTTTCTCATCTCAGGAGGCAATCACATTGAAATCCCCATTAGTTATCTAAGCTCTCTCAATTGTAGACACAAACTTTATCTGGTCCCAGAGGTATCTTCTGTTAACCCTATTACACTTAGCGTAAACATCAGTAAACATAATGTTTTTATTAGAAAAAGAGTTTGTAACATCACAATGAATACATTGCTCATTATTCAAAATAATCTCAATCTTTATATAATCCATCCAAGCCAACGAAATCTTATTAGAACTATTAGAAACAGAGTTGTTGAATCTCAGATTGGAAACAATGTCATCTCTCATTTCATCATGCACCATAGGCTCTTGAATAGCAAGGATTTTGATCTATTCATTTTTGATAATAGAGTGTAGCCTATTGATTGTTGGCTTATTTTGAATACCATGCAGATTCCAACTAAGAATCCTTATCATCATCTGAGAAATATTTGTGGGTTTTGTTGATCTATGAAAATTTTAGAGATTTAGTTATAAGTTTGTTTGGTTTTTTCAATTTTTTCATTGACTTAACTTTTTTGTTCATGAGCACTTTGAAGCTAGGATCATTGAAGTCTGCATTGTTTCCAACTGGCGTTTCTGGGATGCTTCCTATGTTTTCTGGGTGAGGAGAGTTTCCAGTACTGGTATTGTCTTGTTCATTCTAAAGAGTAACCTTGTCCAAGCATTTGAAGAGCTCATATAACTTCAGATTCCGCTGACATAGAGGCTTCTTTTAAGTTTTCTTGAATTAGGGTAGAGTTTGATTCAACCTGTATTTAATTATTACCACTTGACTGCACTTATTGATTCTAGTTAATAACAATAGATTGCACTTTTGGCCTATAAACAAGATTTGAAGTTTTTACAGTGCCAGTTTTGTTTCCAGTATCTTTACCATATGTTCTTTCATTGTCTTTCACTTTCTCAACCTCAGATTGAGTCTTCTTGCAATTAATAATTTTATTACCCATATGTGAGCAGACATCACAATAATCCGGAAGATTATTATAGTGAATATTGAACCAACAATCGTCATTTTCTCTAAAACTAATCTATAAACGATTTTGGAGTTTCTTTGCAACATTAATTTTAACAAGAGCCTGAAAACCCTTATAAAAAGCTATGTTCTTATCATGTATCTTAATTTTGTAAAGCGTTCCCAAAGTTTCTGCTATATCACCTAGGACCTTTGAGTTATAAAGGTATTCAGGAAATTTTTTAATAGTAATCCAGGTAAACGGAAGAGAACTCTCTTTCTTTATATTGAAATCTGGAGTCCATCGCAATAGCCTCATCATTACATTGTCGAAGTTCCATACCTTTCAAGACCAGAATCTTCCCATATTATTCTTCAAATCAAATTCGAAAACAATATGTCGTGAATCCCAGACGTTCACGTTGTAGTTTCCTTTGAATTTAAACGAGTTTAGGAAATTATTCAACACCGGTTTCTTTAGGATACCAACAGTAAATTTTCTAACCAACGTAGTTTTCGTATCACAAAACAGAGTGTCTTTGATAGATTTTTCATACTGAAACTTTGGAAGAGCTAATTCTTAAAAATCAATACCAACATTCTCCGATCTTTTGTTTTGTTCGAAGTGTAAAAACTTTCTTCAAGAATGACCTTGTTCGAATTTTGGTGGAACTGGTTTCTCAATTCAGAATTCTAAGAGTCTTCTTTCAATCGTGGGAAACGTGTCAAGATCTGGTTCAACCTTTTAGCCATTTTTCTCCTAGATTCTTGTACCTACTATGCTAGAAAGTTACCTAGGTTTTAACTCCCACACCTTGCAGCTTTTAATCATTACCCAAATTGATTTACCTTCTCCTAGGTAACCGTCATTCTCCATTGTTATATATATATACATTCTTACTGTTTCACTGTCTTCGAAAATCACAAACATTCCTAGTGAGAGAAATCTTAATTCAATTTCAAACTCGTGCTCGAATCATATATGTTCACAGCTAGAAACACATTAATAAAAAGAGGTTGGTTGAACTTATCTGAGTTAGAGAAAGTGAAAAAAGTTGCAAGAGACGAACACGTTGTTGTTAGCCTTCCTATCTCTAATGGTAAAGGAAACAATCAGTCACAAATGAACACAGACTAGGGTTCATCATCTTCAAAAACTTCCAAGGTTAGGAAACTGCCATCTGTCACAAGCCTTTCACCTCTCCCATTAGGGTTCTCTGTTCAGGAGTCCCAAAATCCTCTCCCTAAGGAGAAAGCCGTATCTAGCATCAGAAAACCCTCTCCTTTTATCGTAATAGGGTCAGATGCAGAGAAATCTCCTGATAAATTAACCTCATGTCGAGTCACGCGTCAATCCAAGTAAAAATCCACCCCTACATCTTCAAAGCCCTCCAGTTCAGAGGCAATAAAACCTGTGCCAAAGGCTAAACCATCTGAGCAACAGCCCCTAGCAGAAACCAAACTATCCGAACTACCATCTGTATAGCCATCTGAACAGCCTTCCATAGGTAATGGAAGAAAATATGGAGGACAGTCTAGATGAAGCCCCTTGTGAGGTCATATTTCAAGAAGGTCAGCGTGAAGTATTTGATGTCCCTTCAAAATATAACCTACGTATACACCCACACTACTGAGCTGGGTCGAATTCGTACTAAGTGGGAAATTCCAGAGTCTGTGAAAGTGAGAATTTTGGTCACCCCAGAAACCCTCAATGGACTGCAAGCCCAATGAACTGGTGGTTTATACAGAGGTGCTGAATTGGGGACTCCCCTGTCCTTTGGATCCGGAGATAGTCAGATACTTCCATCTGACCAAGTTATGTCGCAGCCAACTAAGCCCCAATGCTTGGTATAATCTACTGGCCTGTATCATGGCATTCATGATGTCTAAGATTCCACTACCCATGGAACAGTTTGCTGCTGTGGCAAATTTATGTAAAAATCATCACATCCCCTTCTATCACTACAACATAGGGAATGATTACAAGGTAGTGAACGATCTCTTGGAGTCTGAAAAATCGTGGAGGACACAATTATTATTCATCAGTAGATCTTGGGAGAATGGCAAGAAGATCAAGGCTGACTCAAACCCAAGCCAGTTGACCAGTCGCTGGAAGAGCATTGTTGAATTTCTCTTATTTCTTCTTTAATCTTTTAAGCATTACATTTTTAATCCGAACTAACTCATGCTTCTTCCCAGTATTTTCAAAGGAGTTTTCAGACTATGTGGAGGCAGGTCAGGATACTTGTGCCAAGCTGAACATTTGGGCCTTAGAGAAGTGGGACAATGTTTTCCATAACTGCTTCACGTCGGTGAATTATGTGAGGTCTCATCTGGGAAACACCATAAGAAAAAAGACCTCACTTGGGAAGAGCTGACCACCCTCTCTCCTGCAGGTGTCATCCTGAGGAGGACAGAGGCCAAAGATGCTAAACTTTACCTGCCTGCCACATCCAAAGCCTCCAATCATCTAAATAAGATGAAGAACAAGAGGAAGAAGAAAAATGCAACAGACCCACCCTAAACAACTACTGAAGGGGCCGGTTTGGAGAATCAATAAGGTATTAATGCTGCTCTACTAGAAGTAGTAGAAGTCATTGTGAAGGAGGCTGGTGAGTCAGATAACCCACCAAAAATTTCAAAGAAGGACAAGAAGCGTAAGGCCAACAGTGATGAAAAAGCTGCCAAAAAGAATAAAGTCACTCTAGGATCTGAGATAATCCTTCATCCTTCTAAAATCCCTCCCCCAGCTCCTGCCGATCCTACCTTGCAAGAGGAAATTCCAGTCAATCTTCATTTCGAACAGGTCACAGGCGATGGAAACGAAAAGGTAGACATTGATACTTTTCTAAACATCAACATCTATTTCAATGACTTGGAAAAAGAGGATTTTGCGGGGCCTTACTGTCATCCTATCTTTTCCAACGTGGTGACTCATAATGGCGAGACTTATGCGATATCCAATGAGAAAGATACCTTGAGTCATGCCCTCTTAGGTTATATTCGACCAGTGCTTGATCTGGAGAGACAGGTAAGGGATCAAACTGTTACCATCAACACCCTGACTATAGAGAAGCAAAATTTGTAAACTGATCTTCTCAATGCTCAACAAAGCATAGAATTATTGAGGAAGGAAAAAAATGATTTAGCTGTCAAACTACTTAAGTCAGAAACAGCCAGCTAAGAACTTCAAACTAAGTACTCTGATCTGGAGACTTCTTCCCCAAATGATATCACAGCTTTGAAGGAGCAACTACAAGCTAAGGACAGTACTATCCAGACTTTATCTGATGACAAAGTCAAATTGGAGAATACTGTCCGAGAGAAGACCGCAGATAAAACTACCCTTGAACACCAACAAGCTCAAGCGATAGCCTCAGGGATAAAGAGTTATACCAATGTAGTGTTGGATTCTCTAGACAAGAGGGATGATGGAATTAAGTCCGGCATGGTCTTATTGTTTTATGATACCTTTCCTAAGAGGACCATTGGTCATTTGTGAAAAATATGTGGACTATTAATATCTCTCTTTCCATACGATGGCTCATGGTGACAAGCGTAATTAATCCAGTTAGGATAGACTCCGATGATGATGAAGAAGAGGGTGAGAGTTCAAGTACCGAACTCAAAAGTCCCAGAAAAAATGGTGGTGAAGAAAAGTCTGAAGGGAACAAACCCTAAGGTTATATTATGTACTTTTTGTTTCGAAAGACTAAATTCCTTGGATGGCCAATGCATTTTGTTGCAATGTTTGTTTAACCTCTTTGTTGTAAAAATTTAAAGTCTTTGAATACTCAAGGTATTTTTTGTGTATCATAGATCGGTTTGAGTCCGATCAAATTCTAATTTCATATTCCCCTTTGTTTAAATTTTGTTTAACTCTTTTATGGCCAATGTTTAAATAACCTTTAATATTTCAGATGTGTTGAACAAAAGTATCCAACATCTTCGACCACATGTGTTTAATAAATGTGATCAAGTGCTCAACATATTTGATCAACTCAAGAATACTTGAGGGCTAAGGTGTAGAATAAGTTTTTAATATTCGAACTGAAATAAAATTGTACCAGACTCTTGAAGAATGCATCATTTATTATTGAAAAATCCGGACACCTCATTAAAACCTCCTCGCGCCACCAGGGTAGGAAAGAGTATGCCCCCTAATATTTACATTGATATTTAAAAAGTACATATTTACAAAATAGTTTTATTCTAAGTATAACCTGAGATGCTCAACGTTTCATGGGTGCTTTAGAGTTCTCCCTTCTTTGTCTTGGAGCCTGTATGTTCCTGGTTTAACATTTTCACATACCACATAGGGGCCTTCCCAGTTCGGAGCCAGCTTACCGAAGTGCTTTTCTTTGGTGTGTAAAAAGACTTTCTTAAGAATTTGTCCCATGTTCGAAAATACTTTCTTTTAACTTTGGAAGAAAATCTGCTCCTCATCAAGCCTTGGTAATGCGATGGTGTCAGATGTTCTTTAACTCTTTTCTCTTCTATCAAGTCCAATTGATTCCTAACTGCTACATCATTAGCCTGTTTGAAATAGTTTTGGACTCTGTGTGATGGTAAAGTAGCTTCTATGGGAGTAATTGCATCCATCCCATATACCAAAGCAAAATGAGACTCGTGTATGGCAGCCTGAGGAGTAGTTCGATAGGCCCATAATACTTCTTGTAAGTAACTTGGCCATTTTCCTGCAACTCTTTCCAATTTTTTCTTTCATCCGGACAAAATGGTTACATTTGCAGCTTCAACCTGACCACTCGCTTGAGGGTGAAAAGGAGAAAAAAAAAACAATGTTGAATTCCTCTAAAGGTACAGAAATCTTCCATGTCTTTATTATCAAACTTTGACCCATTGTTTGTAGTAATTTTCTGAGGAACCCTAAATCTGCTACATATGTTAGATAAAATCAATTTAATAACTACTTTCGAACTGGTTCTAGCCAAATGAGATGCCTCTATTCATTTAAAGAAATAGTCAATAGCGACTATGATTGTTCTACATCTACTAGATGCCATAGAAAGAGGCCCAACTAGATCCATACCCCATCTAGCAAAGGGTATTAGTTCAGATATGGACTCCATAGGAACTACTGGCACATGAATTTCATTCCCATATTATAAAGATCACATTTTTTCACCATCTCTTTAGCATCTGTCATTATGGTTGGCCAGTAGTATCCTGCTAATAAGACCCTTCTGGTTCAGGCCCTATAGCCACAATGTGCAAAACCTTCTCCATCATGTAGCTCAGATAATAAAACTTGGGATTCTTCAAACCCTAAAACAACGTAGGAGAGGTTAACTGAAAGTAAAGAACCTCTCTCAGTATCACGAAACCGCGAGCCTTGTATTTGATCTTTTTTGCCACATCTTTATCCGGAGGCAATATCCCATTGGAGATATATTGGTGAAAAGAATATTTCCAATCTTTAGATTGAATAACGAGTATATTCATATTTTCTTCACTCTCTTTTTCTCGATCTATCTGTACGGATGGACATTCATGTATAAGAATCCATGGGTAGGATTCAAAATAGGCTATAGTTGCCAAAGAGTATGCCAGAGTGTTTTCCGATCTAGGAATGTGCTCATAGTAAATATTTTTAAAGTTTGCGGCAACTTCTTTCAACATAAGAAAGTATATAACCAAATGTTCTTTCTTTGCTTCAGATTTTCCCTGAGCATGATGAATAAGAAATTGAGAATCACTCATTAATCGGACTCTCTTAGACCCACATAAGAGAGCCAGCTTAAGACCAGCTATGGTTTTTCATATTCAGACTCATTGTTAAAGCTCTGAACCAAAAACGTATGGCCTAATACATCCTATCACCATACAGAGAACTTATGCAAATCCCAGCTCTAAAACTCATAGTACTTGATCCACCATCAGTTCGAACTAACTCATTCTTTCTTAGATCTATTTATTGATTCTAGTCTCGATGATCTATCAGCATGAAATTATACCAAGAAGTCAGCCACTGACTGGGCTTTAATTTTTGTTCAGGGGGAAAAGTCAATATCATAATCATCCAGCTCCACTGACCACTTAGTCATTATGCTTGATACATCAGCTTTCTGAAGAACACTTTTCAAAAGAAAAGATGTTCAAACAACAATGGAATGAGCTTGGAAGTATGGTCTCATTTTTCTCGCTTCAATTACTAAGGCTAATGCCAATTTTTCTAATTTTAAATATCTTCTCTCAGCATCCAACGGGCTCTTACTGATATAATACGCTGGAGGAGGGTAATTGTCCACATCTCTCACTAGTACAAGACTTATTGCATATTCTGACACAGCTAGATACACATAGAGCTTCCCCCCCCCCGAACAAGTTTGAAAAACGTTTTGGGTGAGGATAAATGCTTTTTTATTTCAATAAAAGTCTGGTTACACTCTGGAGACCAATTGAAGTCTTCAGCATTCCTTAATACTTGGAAGAATGGAGCGTATTTATCTGATGATCTTGAGATAAACATATTCAATGCAGCCAATCGTCCTGTCAGCCTTTGAACTTCTTTAATATTCCAAAGAGGGTCCATTGCTAGTAAGGCATTAAGTTGATCCGGATCAGGCTGAATTCCCTTTTCACTTATTATGTAACCCACGAACTTTCCAGATCGGACCCCAAATACCCACTTCTCAGGGTTCAATTTTAAATTCACAGCTTCTAAATTTGAGAATGTCTCTTGAAGGTCGGATATATGTGAATCTTTCTCCAAGATTTTAACCATCATGTCATCTATGTAAACCTCTATGTTTCTGCCAATATGATTAACAAAAGCTTTATTCACTAACCTCTGATAAGTGGCCATAACAATTTTCAATCTGAACGACATCACCCTATAACAATGAAGACCTCTATCTGCGATGAAAGTAGTGTGATCTTGATCCTTCAGATCTACTTGTATCTGGTTGTACCCTGAGAAGGCATCCATGAAGGACAATAATTTGTTTCCAGAGGTAGAATCCACCAACGGATCTATCCGAGGAACATGATAAAGATCCTTAGGGCACACCCTATTGAGGTCAGTGAAATCAATGTACATACGCCACTTTCCATTTTTTTTCTTGACTAACACAGGGTTGGTAGTCCACAAAGGGTACTGAGATTCTTTAATGTGACCCATCTTGGTCAAACGGTCAACTTCTTGGACAATCACATCTGTTTTTTCCTTAGAAAAAGACCTATTTTATGTACGAGCGGTGCAATATCACTCTGGATTGACAATTTATGTGAAATAATATCTGCTGGTACTCTAGTAACATCATTATTACACCATGTAAAAACATGTTGATTATTCATAAAAAAGGATAATAATCGATTCTTTAATTTCGGTGTCAGCTTGAAACCAATCTTAATATTCTTTCCCTCTGCGAGATAGTGGGTTTCAACCTCCTCAATAGGTATTATAACACTGGGAGCCTCCATGGGATCATTAATTTCATTTTCCTCAGCAGAAGGCTCCAATAGCTGTTAATCTTTGTTAATTCTGACTTCCCCTAGAGTTTTAGGGGCAAAGGCTGTTGCATAGCATTCTATGGCTATCTTCTGACTCTTCCGGACAACACCTACTTGTCCCTGGACAGCATACTTCAAACATTGGTGGGCCGAAGAGGCCACTTCATGCATTATAGAGAGCCAAGAACTCCCAAATATTGCATTGTACGATGTTGGGAAATCCACCAAAATAAACAACACTCTTACCATCTTTTTAAAGGGTTCCTTGCCCAACAATAATTCCTCTTCGAACTCCTAAATCACATCTGTATAAAATCCTGTGAAGCATACAATAGTTATGTTCGAACGTTCTATAACCGAAGGGTTTCTCATTTGCTTGTAGGAGCTTAAAAACAAGATGTTTGTCGAACGTCTGGTATCAATTAGAATCCAGCGTATATCGTTTCCTCCTGTCAAAGCCCCTATTACCACCGCATCTTCATGAGGTCCAACAATGTCCCTTAGGTCATCCTCATCGAAAACTATAAATGGGGATGAGGATTGACACTGATAGGTAGAAATTCCACCATCTAACTGGGTGGCCAAATTGTGAACATGCCTTTTCCTTGATGAAGTAGAAGGCGCAATCACTGTATCCCCTCCAAAAATAGTTAGTGATTCAAAAAAGCTTATCAGTCCGGAAACCGTATTGGTTTTGTCTATTATCACCCCCACCTGATTTTGACTCGAATCTGGATCTAAATACTCATAGTCTACATCAAATCTTTCAACAATTACTATAACACCCCCTTGTGCAAATGTCCCAGTATTGTACGAAGGACCTGTCCGGGGAGTATTGGTTTGCGCATTATCCGGTCTGCTTTCCCTTCGCTTTTTAACGTAGGCCTCCAACTTGACTCTTTTGATGAGATTATGGACCTCTTGCTTTAAAGCTATACAATCGTGAGTATCATGACCTATGTCATCGTGCTATTGGCAGAAGTGAGTGCTCTGGTTTTCTCTGGGAGACTGCAATATTGCTAGCTTTCTAAAATGCACCTCATTCTTAGTCTTATCATAAATTTTAGCCATACTCTCCCCCAACTCAGCAAACCACTCAGGCTGAACCCAAGCCCCCCTCTTACTTCTGGTTTGTTGGCTTTGAGTTTCGTTGGACTGATTCTGCCTTGACCGGTTAGACCCCTAAACGGTCTATTTTGCCCTATAACCGGATTGGTTAGTAGTTGGTAGAGTTGTTGTAGTAGTAGTAGATCTCACTTGATGGTGTACTCTGGTTTTCTTGGTCTCTTCTATGTTGATTTTCTTTCCCACTTGATTCAACAAACCACCCCAAGTCATAGTCTTCTTCCAAGTTACTGAATCGGCTAGATTTCCTAGATTTAAACCTTGTCTAAATAAAAGCAATTGCAACTTGTTCAAAGCAATATACTAACCCATTCTTTGTATTCACAAAAATGATTAATGTACTCCTTCAGGGACTCGTTTGGTTTCTGAGCCCAATGTATAATGATGTCCTCATTACCCTTGAGTTCTTTACTTCCAATGAATTGCCTCCGGAAGGCAACTCATAACGTATCAAAATTTATTATACACCCCTGAGGGAGGCTGTTTTCATATGAGGTCACTCCCTCTGAAAGTTTGGGAGAAGGCCATACACAGTAGCTTGTCATCGTCGTCAAAATTCATCATGAAGTTCTTGAACTGTTCCAGATGGTTGTTCGGATCTCGACTCCCATCGTATTTCTCCATATTTGATCTGTCAAACCTCATAGGAAGGTGTCAAATAGTATATTTCCACTCATATTGAATTACATTTGAAACTTGTATTTTTATAACTTAATTACACTTAATTTTGCAACCTAAATTTGAGAAAATGTTATTTTTTTATTTCTCAGCCAAAATATATGGGTCCGAAAGAGGCCAATTATATTGAAGAAATAAAAATAAAAAACAATAAACTCAAAAAACAGATTGAATAAATATAACGAAAAAAAAAGTAAACTTCTCTAACACATTTAAGAAATTAAATAATCAAATGATACTTTTACAGAACAATTTAAAAATCTAGACAAAGAAAATGAGATTGCAAATGAAATGTTTTTACTTTGAATGATCAAATAAAAAGAATCAGTGTTGCCACTATATCTCTAACCGAGAGAGTAACTGAGCAAGATCATATAATCAAAGTTAAAGATGATGTTCTAAAAACACAAGAAGTGAAAATTTATAGATATAGTCTATTAATAGAATTCTCACTCCTCATGTTATAATATTTTTGGTTAGTTGAACAAAATCATAATCAGGTTAATATAATAAAAAATACAAAAAAGTAAAGAAACATATCATATATTGATAGAGACTTCATAAAAAAGAACGGATGTCGGAAATAAGATTTAAAATGAGAAAAACAAAATAAAAGATACCGGATTATAGGAGTTGTGGAAGCTTATACTACTGTATTGGAAAATAAAAATTCAGGTTAAAAACATCTAAAAGCTCATAATCAATGAGAAAAAACTAAAGAGTTATAATACGTTCAATAAATGAGGTTAAAGCAAAGCAGGTGTAACAACTAGATATAAAAATATTCAAACCTAGAAGAAAAAAGTTATACAAACAGTTATAAAACCTCATCCTCCTCCTCAACCTCAACAAATAGTTGTACAACCGGTCGTAAATCCTCCTCCTCCTCCTCCTCATCCTCATCCTCTTCAACAAACAATTGTACAAAATCCTCACAAAGTTACAATAAATGAAGATGATATATCTTCATTTTATGATCCAAAAACACTTGAACATAAAAACATATAAGTAGAATTGCGACTCGCCAATCGACAACGAGACAAAACAATTAATATTACAAGAAGATATCAAACATTTTTTCATTTTAAATAGAATTTTTTATGGTCATTTTCATCAAGAAGTTTTTGTGTTCAATTAGAAAACATGATAGAGATTGCAAATGATGGTGACCTGGACTACAAAGTAATTTCACACCTTATTTACGTACCCAATTTGTTCATACTTACACACCCATATTACTCTTAATTTTGTAACATATTATTTTTTGTATTTTCACAACCAGATTATACGTAATTACGCACTCAATCAACACTTGGTATTTTCACAACTAATTAACACTTAATTTTGTACCAATATATTTTTATTGTTTCTGCAGGCCGTTGATGCATACATTTTTATAAAATTAGAAGAGCTAAATAATAATGTAAATGTCTCACAATCTTATGGCTTAAATTTTCCAAATTAGGAAGAATCAATCTATATATCAGCTTGTGCACCAGTAAATTATTTATTGTGTTAAAATAAAAGTTTTAAATTCCTTAACTTTTACTATTAATTTGACTGGATATATCCTATTATAGACATCAATACAAAATAAAAACGATATCACCCAAATGATTGATGATATATAAAAAACGAGACTTACAAAAACAAGATATATCATCGTTCTAAAATATGCACAAAAATTAAAGTAAAAAATGGAGCAATTCATTGGACATTATGCGTATTCTATTTAAACGAAGAAATTATATATGATTCAAACTTGGCACTACATGGTAACAATGACCCAACAATAAAGTTAGTTAAACCGTGTTAAGTATTATCAAAATATAACATTATTTGGTTTATATTTATATTTTACTAAACAATATATAAATAATAGGTCTAATTTGATTTTGCAGTACAAATACTTTATCAACCGACAAACTCATGATACCAAAACCAGCAATAAAAATTGAAAGGGCATCGAATATTCCATAACATAAACCCGCTTCTATTGAATGTGGAGCTTTTGTGTGCGAGTATGCAAGGTGCTTCACTGAAACTGGAAAAATACCGAAAACATTTGACCCAAATTTTGCGACAATGAAAAAAGGTGAAATGTTTACTTTACTTTGTAACGGTAGACATAAAATAAAATATTGGTAGATGCTTGTATGTTAAACTCATACCAATGGTCTATTTGTAAAAGTTGTATGTCTTTAAACTACAATTTTTTGTTTGAACTATTAATTTCATTTTATCAATTACTTTATACATTATTATTTTCCGACAACAACCATTTGTAAAGTATTTACACAACCAATTAAACCATAAATTCACAACCTAATTACACCTGTATTTTACATAACCAAATATAACATAATTTTGCAACCCGTTTACGGAACCACATATAACGTAATTTCGCAACCCTTTTACGGAGCAGCTATAACGTAATTTTGCAACTACCTATAACATAATTTCACAACCTGTTAGCAGATAGTTTTGCACCCAAATCTATTAACCCAAAATTATTATTTTTCTTCAGATTATTGTCAAAACATTTACGTGAATATATGAAAATAAAGAATCAACATAACTCGGTAAAAACAACAACAAAATAACTCGACACAATCAAAAATAGCAAAAAATAAAAATAAAAAATACTAAAATTATGAGTGAACGATAGATAAATGAAAAAAACAAAAAAAAACAAATAATCGACAATTGACGAAGATATTTATCAAAGGAAAAACAAAAAACAAATTTCCCCATTATTCCATTGTTTTATTAGAAACTTTTGAAAGTACAAAAACCTAATCAAAAGGTTTGAAAAAGAAGGAGGCTATATTACGATTGGACCAAAATCTAAATGAGAACGCCGCTTTACAGAAGACTGCTTAGGTTAGAATCTTTACAAAAGGTGAACCACCATTAGAGAGTAGGTAAATCTTCATTGAAAACCAGAGAACAAATGAAGATCAATGGTTGATAACAATTAGGGGTTCGATCTTAGATACCCAATTCAAAAACTCTCAAGCAGAGTGATGGCTCTCAAAGGGTTCGGAGAATCATCATGGTTAAAGTTCATAGAGTTTCTATCTTTAAGAGTTCGCTTCGCGATCCAGTCCGCAGCTGAATTCTGTTCGCTATATATGTGGTTGATCGACATTGAAGGGGAAATTAGCTTTCTGCAACACTTTATCAGATGCACTAAATACCAAGAAGTTTTCCCATAAAGCAAGAGTTCGACCATAATTTTGGAGTCTGAACACGTTATGTTCATCATCCTGCAGATTAGAATCCCATCGAGAAGTCTTCTGTACTCAATAAGTATTGGAAGGTTCTTCCTATAGAGTCTACCAAATCCAATAATAGTGTTCCCTCCATGATTTCTAACAATTCCTCCTCCACTGGCTTCTCCAAAAGTATCACAGGCCCCGTTGGTATTAAGTTTAAAATTGTTGGATTTGGTATTTTTCCATTTAAAGAACAAAGAAACTCTGCTATTTTTGAGATGATTTACACACCCCTAACTTAGAGAAGTATAGATATATTTACCCTAATGAGAGCTTCTAAGAAGTATCGCATTATCAAGACCAGCAATGATGTAAATGACGTGGTTAATCATGGTAAACTTGTTGGCTTTCTGATTATTGTATTTCATTTTATTGCGAGCAGACCAAATAATCCACTATGATTGAGGGTATGATTTTTCGAATTTCATATGTTTTGAGGTAGACCAATACCAATATCGAATGAGATGAGGCAGAGTCATATTTGGAAAGATGTGCAGCTTGAAGAAAGAACTGAAGAAAACCCAAACAGCCCAAGACTGAGAACATTGGATGAGAATATGATGCGTTGTTTCTTCACTGTTACATAATTGATACTTTGAAGCCAATTGGAAGTGTTTTATTTGGAGGACTAAATTTGTAGGTATCCAGTTGAGAAGAGATCTCCAAAACATGAAAGAGCATTTTCTCGGAGTGACCTTGTTTCATGTCTTTGCAAAAAGGTTGGATGAGTTTCCTTTCTTTCTAATAGTTTTCCAAGTTTTTTTAGTGTTAAATTTGCCATCTAAATTAAAAGACCAGTGGATTGTGTCATGATTATCACTCAACATGATTTTCTTTATCTTGTCGATTTCAATAGAAGTAACATAGTACCTGAGTCTGTCAATGTTCCAGACCCCTTCAGACCAGTAGCTCATTATTTTTATCTCTATGGACATCCTAAAACCAGCTTCTATTATCAGTGTCATTGAAGTGAATAAAAGGGTTTTTGGAGCATCATCGATCTAACTAAAAATCTATGTTCCCATGTCCAGGATTCCAATAAATGTACTTTTCAACAGTGTCTCTGATCTTCCAAATTCTTGACCAAACTTTAGATGACTTTAGAGGGATTGGGCCTAAAATTGGATGGGTGTTGCAGCATTAAATAGATGAAATTGATGAATTAATAATTGACCGATGGAATATTTTGGATTATGTATTTGATGTGACTAGAGAGAGAGTGTAGAGAGAGAAAGTGCAAAGATGATAGAATAGAATAATCTTTAATGTCCCCCTACTAAGAAAGTGGGTCACCTTTTATACTAAAATAAGATGGACCCACTACAATCCTTAGTTAATGAGGCCCCTTAGTAAGTACTGTGTTTACAAATTGGTCCCCGAAAGATCCTAAATACATTAATAATTACACCAAGTATCTTTTATCTACAATTGAACCCTCATTATTTATATCGGCGAATTCCACCCTTATCAGTAGCCCCCCCAGTCTTCGGGAGTATCAGGAGCGGAGACTCATAGCCGAGCCTAAACCTATCGACCGTAGTCTTCTGTGCTTCGGGCCAATGGCTTATCCTGCGATGAATTACCCCTTTTCCAAGAGCGTCGGGCATTCCACGATATTGCCAGTTCCGATCTGTCCCATGGGTGTTCGATGCCTTTCCCGCAGCGCTTTTTAACTGGCTTTATCCGAAGGCGATACTCAGGTTCTGCTAGACATTCCTTGCCCGGTATTTATAGTTCTGGCCAGGTCGGCTCCCCCGTCTTCTCGGGCTTCTATTCCTGGCCCCACTGTGATGGGCTGGTTCTTCGCGGTGGATCAGGTTAAGAAGGCCCATCTCATCAGTCGGTTCGAAGGGGCTAACTTAGGTAAGCCTTCGTCAGAAGGTGGTCAACACGTGTCTCCCGTTGATGGGGTGCGTCCTTGCCAGACTAGTTTTTTAGGGAGACTCTTCGCCTTCCCACTGTGCTTTTGTCGGTTGGTATTCCCCGGTCATTCTACGTCGCCTATAAATACTCCACAATTCTTGATTTCTCTCAGAGGAATTCTAGAGAGAGAAAGTGTTGTCAGATCATTTCTAGAGAGGGAATGCTTATTTTATGAAACCCAGATACCCGAAGCAACCACCAACCAAGAAAAAGAAAAAGCCTGTGTTTGGTTTCAAAGAGTGGGCGAGCATCGGAGACCGAGCCGAAGAGTACCGACGCGCTGGCTTGATTTTGGGATCTAATTCTAAACCATTTACTCCCGTCCCGCAGCCTCACGACCCCATTTTAGCTACCTCGATCCCTGCCGAATCCTTCCTTTTGCCCGAACCGCCTAGCTCTCTGTCCCCCGAGATTAGCCTATCTCTAGAAAATGTTGTCCTCTCTTCTAGCAGCAGCTCTTCTCGTTCCCCTGTAGTTCGGTCGGAGAATCCGACACCGTCGTCTGTTAACTCGTACGTCCCGTCACCTCCGTTCCCGCCCCGACGCGTTCATAAAACCAAGTTCTTGACCATGGGAGAAAACAGTCCCTCTACGTCTCCCACATGAGGTAATTATCTTGAAATGGTTCAGCTCACTCCCTCAATTCGAGGGTACCGGACTGGTCTTAACACTGCCGTAACTTTTTTAGGTCTACCCAAGCGTCGGCTGACGCTAGAGGAACTGGACGCGGCTCATCGGGCTCACTCTGGGAATACTGCTGACCCTACAAGCTCCCGGGTTCGGTCGTCGGATCCAACCGCTGCTGCTGCCCAGAGCTCTGTCCAGGCCCCGAACTCGAATATTGAAGAGTCGGAGGTGGATGTTCTTCCCGCAGAGGTCAGTATTGCCGCTGCTGGAGGCGTTGCTAACCCTCATGACGACCCTCTTCCCGAGGGAGTAGAGGTTGTGATTACTACCACCTACTCCCGCTGGCTTCCTTCAAAAGATGTCGTTTCTCTTTTCGAGGGTAAATACCTCTACTTTCCGGAGGCCGTGCATAATGAGCTGCTGGTTCGCTGGGGGATCCCTGAGAGCGTAACTGTTCGGTTTCCGATTCCCGGGGAGACTCCTGTGCATGTCCGATCGCGGGAGATAGTGATTTTTACAGAGCTGTTTAACTGGGGCTTGCGGTTCCCCCTGGATCCCGAGATCGCCCTTTATTTTCGCACCCTTCAGATTTTCCCCTCCCAACTGACGCCCAACGCATGGTATACTCTGATGTCGTGTATCATGGCTTCGCGTTTGTCAGGTTGGGTTATGCCCATGGAGAAATATATAGCCATGTCAGGTCTGTCTAAATCTCCTAAATCTCCATTCTTCTACTCTTTCCTGGTGAACAAGTGGAAGATAGTGAACGACTTTCTCGAAGGAGACAAAGGCTGGAAACACCGCTTCATTTTCTTAAGTGGTTGCTGAGAAAATGGTCTGCCTTACAGCAAGGAGAACCCGAGGAGGCTGCTCCGAACTTGGGTCTCCGATGGTAATTATATATATATATATATATATATATATTTTATATATTTTTTTACACCCGATCCCTTGTGTAGTGACGAAGGAGTTCTTGCAAGGGCTGAAGAAAGATCACTCGAAAGCCGCTGAGGCCACGTTCGAAGTGCTGAAAGACTATGCTCTGAAGCATTGGGGTCGAGCTATGCACCGTACCTTCAAAGACACCAACCTAATCATGAGTAACCTCTGGCGTTGCTCGTCCGAAGTGCTCACCATCGAGCAATTGCGACAGCCCCCGAGTATGGAGGATCTGATCGCGAAAACCGACGCCCCTGGGTCACAGTTGTATCTCCCAAAACGCAACAAGGCGCCTAGCAAGCGCCCGAAGTCAGACGATGAGGTCGGGGAGAAAAACACCGGGGCTGCAGAGGCGGGCGCGGTAATTCAAGAGGAGGTACCCGTCCATGAAAGTGGGGAGGCAGACCAGGCCCAGGCTCCGGTGCAGAAGAGGAAAAGTCGAGCCGATGCGGAGGGGACCAAGGCGAAGAAATCCAAGCACTCCAAGAAAGAGAGTGGGCCTGTTGATGGCGCGGATGATGTCACCGTGCCGAAGCTGTTTAATCAGTACGGTGGTGCTAAAGGTAGTTTAACGGCTGACCCTGTAGTGGAGATTCTTGATGATGCCGAGCCATCCAAAACGTCGGACCCAGTTGCGGCCTCGTCGAGCGGTACGAAGTACCCGGTGCTAACAATGCTTGGAAGTCCGCATACGTTCCCGCTGCAAGGATCGGACGGTCTGGCCTTGTCCTTGTACAATTTTCTCATATCGGCGGCCATGAAAGAGCGTCGGGCGATCGAACTGAGCCAGCAGCTAGGATGCGCGGAGGCAAAAATTGTTAGCCTGATGGGGGAGGTGGAAAAGGCCAAGACGGCTTAGGGGTTGGCGGAGGGGCGGATCGCGGAAGAGGCAAAGATAGCCGCGGATGAGGTGAAGAAGGCCGCGGAGGAGACGAAGAAAGCCGCGGAAGATCGTGCTGCTGCCTTGGCTCAGGAGGTCCAAAAGCTAAGAACTTCGAACGTCGCCTTCGCAAATCGGTGTAAGAAGTGGTCGGAGAAAGAAACTGCCAACGCCAAGGCCGCGTATGTGCTGTCGTTTCATAACCGCTTCCTGGACCTTCACCTTGGGACAATGTGGCTAGATGTGCTAGAGGGGGACCGCCCTGAGGGAGTCATCTGTAAAGATGAAGATGAATCAGATGATGTTGAATCTGAGGGGGAGGAGGACGAGTGATCCAAAAGCTGTGTTTGTTGTCTTAACTATTTGACCCTTTCAGTGTTTTTTGTTTAATGTTATTTTGTATAATCTTTGGCGGCCGCGGGGTCCCCTAACAATATTCCCTATGAACACTTCGATTATTATGTTTTATGTTGATACGCAGTCGACTTTTCTTGCTATATCATGTCAGATGTTGTTACCTGGGTAAAACAAAGTAGTTCCGTGAAAAACAAAGTATAAATGTGGATCATTTCGGGAACTGAAAAACCAAAGTAGGTTCCGTAGATCAATGCAATATTGAAAATTCCTGATAGGATCGGGAACCGCAAAATGTGGATCAGTTCGGGAACTGAAAACCCAAAGTAGGTTCTGTAGATCAATGCAATATTGAAAATTCCTGATAGGATCGGGAACCGCAAAATGTGGATCAGTTCGGGAACTGAAAAACCAAAGTAGGTTCTATAGATCAATGCAATATTGAAAATTCATGATAGGATCAGAACCGCAAAATGTGGATCAGTTCGGGAACTGAAAAACCAAAGTAGGTATAAACGTCGATCAGCTCGTCAACTGATTGGGTTTGTAGTACTTCACAGATCGGGAGGCAAAACCAATTTTCGATTAATTTAATCAAGGGGGTCGGGTGTTCATGATGCTTCATTAAAACCTTCTCGCGCCACCGAGGTAGGAAATAGTGCATCCCCGACCAATAAGTTGTTACAGACCAAGTTTAACAAATTACACAAGTTTATGACTATTCTAAGTACAACTTTAAATGTTCGATGTTCCATGGTAACCTCAATGGTTGCCTGAGCTTGTTCTGTAGTCGGTACGTCCCACTTTTGATTTTCTCTATGATTTCGTATGGTCCTTCCCAATTTGGGGCGAGCTTGCCGAGGCTTTTATCTTTGGTGTGAAGAAAGACGCGCCTCAAAACCTTGTCACCGACCTTAAACTCCCGACGGCGTACTTTAGAAGCGTACCGACTTCTCATCAGGGTCTGATAGTGCAAAGAGTTCAACTGGGCGCGATTGCGCTTCTCTTCTATAAGATCGAGCTCGAGTCGTCTGTTGTCGTCGTTCGCTTCCTCCTCGTAGGTACCGACCCTGAAGGATGGAAAAATGGATTCCGCAGGGGTAACCGCGTCCATTCCGTATACCAAAGCATAAGGCGATTCCTGGGTAGCTGTCCGGGGGTGGTTCGGTAAGCCCACAGTACCTCTTGTAGGTAGTCGGCCCATTTTCCGGCCTTCCCTGCAAGGTTTTTTCTGAGGCCATCCAAAATAGTCCGGTTGGTTACTTCGACCTGCCCGTTTGCTTGAGGATGGAAAGGAGCGGAGAAACATTGTCTGACCTTATGAGTGGTGCAAAAAGCTTTCATTTCCCCGTTGTCGAACTGTGGTCCGTTATCCGTAGTTAACCTCTGTGGTACCCCGAACCGACAACATATGTTAGACTAGATAAATTTGATGATGTCTTTGATCTTGGTGGCAGATAAAGGTTCAGCTTCGACCCACTTGGAAAAATAGTTTACTGCCACGACTATCGTCTGTCTGCCACCCGATGCCATTGGTAGTGGTCCGACAAGGTCGATTCCTAATCGGTCAAAGGGTAAACCTTCGGATATGGACTCTAGAGGAGCCGCGTGAACGTTTATCGCGTTTGCGAATCGTTGACACGTATCGCATGTTTTGACTATTAGTCGTGCATCTACTATTATCGTCGGCCAATAGAACCCTGCGAGAAGAATCCTTCTGATCAAGGCTTTGTAACCGCAATGTGTTGCACCTTCACCATCATGCAGCTCAGACAGAATTATTTGTGATTCATGGACCCCTAAGCATCGGAGCAGGGGGCGGCTGAAGGATTTCTTGTATAGTACTTCACCTAAAAGGACGTAACCCCGAGCCTTGTTGCGTACTTTCCGAGCTGAGGCGTTATCGCTAGGCAACCTACCTTCAGCTAAGAAGGCGATAATGTCACATCGCCAATCTGAGATTGTTACCGAAGAGATCTGACAGGCAATTTCAGGTCGGTTATCTAACTCGTGACGTTTGATAATCGACGGGATTTCTTGTTCGGTCACCCAAGGATAGTGACTGGAGCAGGAAATTGTTGCCAAAGAATCTACAGCTATGTTTTCGCTTCTCGGGACATGTTCGTAGGTGGCTTTGTCAAACGAGGCGGCTAGCACTCTGAGTGCTGCTAGGTATTGTACCAGATGCTCTTTCCGAGCTTCCGCATTCTCCGAAGCTTGGGTTATCAAAAGTTGGGAATCGCTTACGAGGCGTACCCGCTTTGCCCCACATACCTGCGCTAACCGTAGCCCTGCCTGAGTAACCTCGTATTCAGCTTCATTGTTCGAAGTATGGAAACCAAATCGAACGGCTTGGTGCATGCTAACGCCCGACGGAGTAACTATTTGTATCCCTGCTCCACAGCCACTGACGTTAGCCCCCCCGTCGGTTCGGACGGTCCATTCATTCTGTGCGGCTTCTTGGGAAGGCGCGTCCTGATCAGGTCGTTCGGGATGAAACTCTACTAAAAAATCAGCCAGGACTTGGCCTTTAATGGCTGTCCGAGGTTCAAAGTCGATGTCAAAATCGCCCAATTCGACCGACCATTTGGACATTCTCTCGGACATGTCTGGTCGCTGGAGGATGTACTTGAGTGGGAACGAAGTTCGGACTATGATAGGGTCGGCTTGAAAGTACGGGCGCATTTTTCGTGCTGCCGTGACTAAGGCGAGAACCATTTTTTCCAACTTCAAATACTGAGTCTCCGCATCCAGCAGGTTTTTGCTCATAAAGTAAACCGATGTAGGGGCCGGTCCTGACTCACTGATCAAAGCCGCACTAACCGCAAAGTCAGTAACCGCAACGTAAATGAAAAGTGTCTCGCCCGCGACGGGCTTTGTCAAGAGGTTCGGGGATGACATATATTGTTTAATTCCCAAGAACGCTTCGTTACATTCGGGAGTCCACACAAAATTTTTGGCTTGTCTCAAGACCTGAAAAAAGGGGGCGCACTTATCAGATGACCGAGAAATAAATCGATTTAAGGCAGCTAGACGCCCTGTTAGGATCTGGACTTCCTTGATGCTCCGGGGTGGAGTCATATCGGTCAGAGCTCGAAGTTGGACGGGATCGGCTTCAATGCCTTTCTCGCTAACGAAGAAACCTAGAAATTTTCCTGACCGGACCCCGAAGGGGCATTTTTCCGGGTTAAGCTTGAGGTTTATTCCCCGCAGGTTATCAAAGCTTTCTCTCAGATCGGTAAGGTGGGCTTCATCCGCGCCGCTTTTAACCAACATATCATCGATGTACACCTCCATATTCCTCCCAATTTGATCCTCGAACGTTTTGTTAACTAGCCTTTGGTATGTTGCGCCGGCATTTTTTAGTCCGAAGGGCATTACATTGTATCAGTATAGTCCTCGGCCCGTGATGAATGTGGTACTTTCCTGATCCGCAGTGTGTAATTTGATCTGATTATAACCGGCGTATGCATCCATGAATGACATCAATTTGTTACCCGAGGTCGAATCTACCAACTGGTCGATTCTTGGCATCGGGAAGGGGTCCTTCGGGCATGCCCGATTAAGGTCGGTGAAATCCACGCACATTCTCCATTTCCCGTTTTTCTTCTTGACCACCACGGGATTTGAGGTCCACAACGGGTAACTTACTTCCTTGATATAACCGACTTTGATCATTCTCTCGACTTCTCGTAAGATAATGTCTGTTTTTTCCGGGGAAAAAGCCCAACGCTTTTGGGAGATCGGTCTGGCGTTTCTGTTGACAGTTAGCTTGTGAATAGCAAAAGATTCTGGGACCCCATTGACATCTCTTGAGCACCAAGCGAACAAATCTAGGTTTTCCCGTAGGAGAGTCAGTAGCTGTTCCCTGAAGGTCGGTAAAAGGCATACCCCAATCCGCAGGAATTTCCCCGCAGCGAATTGGTGTTGCTCGCATTCTTCGTCCGTCGTAAAAAAGCTTGGGGCTTCCCTGGGGTCATCAACGGGCAATGATTCCGGGGCGAGCCCCTTTAATTTATATTCTCGAGCTTGAATCATCTCTTGGTCTTTTTTAGGTGCCAATGCTGCTCGGTAACATTCCCGTGCTGCTTTCTGGCTGCTTCGGACCACTCCCACGTTGTTTCCGACCACGTATTTTAAACACCGGTGGATTGTAGAAGACACCGCATGCATTCGTGATATCCATGATCGGCCGAAAATGGCATTGTGGGAAGCTGGCGCGTCTACTACCACGAATAAAACCGTAACCTCTTTTTTGAATAGGCCGCGGCCTAATTGGACTACGCCCTCAAATTCTCCTATAACGTCGGCTGCTGACTCTGTGAACCCCACTATGGTACGGTCGGACCGTGTAATCACTGGTGGTGTCCTAAACTTGGAGAAAGTGGATGCGAAGATTATGTTGGCCGAACTACCAGTATCCACCAAGATGTGCCGAACCTCCTCCCCCGCAATGGCTGCCCCGATTACGATGGCATCCTCATGGGGGCCGGCTATGTCTCTCATGTCGTCGTCGTCGAAGTACAAAATCGGAGACGGGACACTTCTGGACTAGGAGTAGGTTCTGGCCTCCAACTGAGTGGTTAGGTTGACGATGTGCCTTTTCTTGGACGAATGTGTAACTCCTGCCATAGAATCTCCCCCAAAAATAGTTAGGGATTCAAAAAAAGTTACAAAGGCCTCGTACATTACCGACGTTCTCCTCGACTTCCTCCCCGATAATCCCGATGATGTTGCGGTTTGCTTCGGGGTCGAGGTACTCAATGGAAACGTCGAAAGGATCGGTTACTTCTGAAATTGCCATGGTGGTTTCGGGTTTTGGTATTGTCACGACTTCCTTCGAGATCGTACTTTGCTGTGCCTTCTTAACATACTCCAGGAGGTTTCCGTGCTCTATGAGCATCTGTATTTCTTTCCTCAAGGCAATGCAGTCTTTAGTATCATGCCCAATGTCCTCGTGATAGCGACAATAGCGGTTATTCCTTTGTTCCCGAGGTGTTGGTATCGGGAAAGGTCTTCGGTACATTCCGCTCTTCTTAGTCTTCTTGTAGATCGACGATACACACTCTGTAAGGTCTGCGAAGTATGCAGGTCGGATCCATTTGTTAGACATGGGTCGTGAATTCGTCTGACTCGTCTGCTTTGGTTTTGAGCTTGTTAGGACCAAAGGCTTGGCTGATACAGGCGGGGTCGGGTGTATCGTGCTGACCGGCTGGACCGCCCTAGCGTAGTCCGATCGAGTGCCCTGTCTTATCACTACCGATGCTTGGGCACTTTGCTGAATTTGTGCCGCTAACTCAGATGCTTCGGTCTCTTCGATCAATATCTGTTTTTCTATTTGAGCTAGAAGTGCGGAAAATGTGAACGCCTGCTTCTTCGTCACTGCTTGCTTCATTGGTCCTGGGAGCAAACCTAAGCGGAACGCAGTTAGGGCCACATTCTCTTCGCAGTGGTCTAGGTCGGTCTTTGCGTCGATGAATCGTCTGGTGTACTCTATGAGGCTTTCCCCCAATTTCTGCCTACAATTCATAATAGTATCTCCGTTGGCTCGGAAACTTTTACTTCCCACAAAATGTTGCCTAAACATCGTCCAAAACATTCTGAAGTTCCGGATGCAGCCCTGCGGTAAACGGTTGTACAACTTAGATGCCCGGTCGCTGAAGGTCATGGAGAAAGCTCTACATAGGAGTTTGTCATTGTTGTCGAAACCTAGCATGAAGTTTTTGAAATCTTCCAAATGACTACCTGGGTCCTTCTTCCCATCGTACTTTTCTAGCTTAGAAATGTCAAACCGCTTCGGGAGTTGTCCCGCTAATATCTCATTGGACAATGGAGATGCCCTCCAATTGACTCTGAACCCGCACGCTCCTCCTCCAAGCCCTTCTGTCTGAACTCCGTAGAGTCCCTCATCTCCCGGGCTAATAAACTGGCTGCTGATTCGGTAACCGTGGTTCTGGCTGTTCGACGGTTGCCACGGCACTGAGGCAGCGCCGCCCATTCTTCATGGCTGGTGGCGGGCATTTCTTCCTTCTCAAAGGACACCGGGGTTTGCTTCTCGGTGCTACCCTTCTTGTATTTTGGGGAGTCCGTCCTGGGTCCTCGGAAGCGTCGGGAACGATTTTTTTTTTGTGCGCTGGACCCTTTCCCGTCGCCGATACTCCCTGCCCGATGAATCATCCGAGGTGTAGTCAACCGTCATGCCGCGATGATCCTCTGGGTACCGCTGAGTCCTGGCGTTTTGTCCTTCCTCGGGACGAGGCTCTCGATAATACCTAACAGGTCGGGCTTCGATGCGCGGCCCGACGTTGCGGTCGGCCTCCTCTCGATCCTCCAAGAGGGGTTCCTTGCCTTTTCCTTCCCGAACCCTTTTCTCGTCCAGCGCCTGCTCCCTTTCTGCGTTTAGTCTGGCAATGTCTTCAAGGAGCTGTCTTCGGGTCATTATTAAGGTCGACCGTTTATCCCGACCCCGGTCGTGGTGCTCCTGACCCTGTGCCTCCTCGTCCTCTGACACCAAGACGGCTCGCATCACTTCTCTACCGACCCTCTCTACCGCAGCTTCGTTGTTCATCTCGTAAAGCGTGATTTTCAAAGAAAAAAAAATCCTTTTTGGTATCACTCGTTCCCACAGACGGCGCCAATGATGAGTGAATAATTGACTGATGGAATATTTTGGATTATGTATTTGATGTGACTAGAGAGAGAGTGTGTAGAGAGAGAAAGTGCAAAGAGGATAGAATAGAATAAGGGTATGGCTATATATACCAAAAACGAGTTTAAGTATACCCAAAAACAACAGTTGACTTTGGATTGCCTTTTTTTTGACATTTTTACCCTGCATCAGAAAATTAATATCAAAACTGCCATTAAGTAAAAAAAAACTACTAAGTGTATCCTCAGTATACCCAATTCACCAAAAGTCCTATTTCGCTATGTATACCCAAACAAACACTCTTCTTTGCTGAATTTACTATCCAAATAGTATAGTTTCTTAAAAATTTTGAAATCTAATTCAAACTTCTTAAGAAAATCAAGAACATTCAAACTAAAACACAAAATCGTTCATGTCGGAAGCAGAATTAGGGATCAACGTGGAGGAGTTGATGTCACTGGAGAGAAGGAATAATGAATTTTCGCCGGAAAAAGAGATTGAGTCGCCGGAGAAGGAGCCATGGTCGCCTGAACCTCCACCACCGTCGCCGGCGAAGGTATTGAAGAACCCGGCGAACCATGCACCATCGGTTCCAGCACATGGAACCGATGGTGCATGGCCACGCAGCCGGTCGGTTCCACAGCCCCAGCACCACCGGTGCTGAGGCCAAGAACCGGTGGACCTGGGGCCTCAGTCCGCTCGGTTCTGAGGCCCCAGCACCACCGGTTCATGGCCTCAGCACCGGTGGTGTTGATGGCCGTGTCCGGCCGGTTCTGAGGCCTAGAACCAACGGTTTTAGGCCTCAGAACCTTGGATTTGCGCATTTTTTTCGAAAAAAAGCCTGATTTTATTATGTTGTTAACTATACTTGAATGTTTATTGTGCTTTTTTGTTGTGTAACAGGGGACGGATGTCGCAAGTGGGACTGATGCACCTTCCGCTACCGATTATAGTCATTTGTTCTTCACTACCGAGTTCTACACACACGACGCGTTGGTGAAATGGGTTACGAAGATCGGAAAACTTTATGGTATGGTTATCAACATAAGTCGGCGCGACAAAGTAAACAGCAGAAAAAATCCGAGAGTTTATTTCCAGTGTGAGAGGGGGGGAAATATATTCCAAGGGTTGCAGAAAAAGACCGCAAACGGAAGTCTACAGGAACAAAAAAGATTGGCTGCCCATTTGAGCTTCTCGGGTCAATGGTTGCCCCAGATCAATGGAAGTTAGAAGTAAAATGTGGTACTCATAACCATGACACTTCTATACATCTAGATGGTCATTCTTTTGCTGGCCGTTTGAATGATGAAGAGATGGAGTATGTTGAACGAGCGACCTTCATTGGTACTAACCCCAGAGATATACTGAATGGTGTGAAGAAATTGAACGAAGATAATGTTTCTACCATGCGGACGATCTACAATGCACGACAAAAAAATCGGGTTCTAAAGAAGGCGGGTAGGTCACAACTTCAGTTCTTGTGGGGTGAGCTTAAGTCACACAATTATTATGAATGGCATAAATCTGGTGAAGACGATGGACAAATCATTACAGATTTGTTTTTTGCCCATCCTGTCAGTGTTGACCTTTTGCGTACCCATGGTGCAATTTAACTTGTATTTTTAAAAAAAATATGTTTTCGGTGTTATGGGGTTTTTTTGACAAGTTTATACCCGAATGTTATTCCTTATATGGTGTTATGGATTTTAAGTGAATTAATTACTATAATAATTTTAGTTTTTGACGAATTTAATATGAAGTGAAGTACAAAAAATAAAGAATTACTAGTATAGTGTTATGGTGTTTTCAAGTTATGGTATGACTTATGTTAGATCAAGTTAAGTACAAAAACTCAATAAGAACAGTAGAAGCAGTAGATAGTAGAAGTCATAAGTCGTATTACAAAGTAGATGTCATAAGTCATAATACAAAACAAGATACTGAAACAACTAAGAAGTCCACATGAATGAAAGATCATAACAACGCTAGAACAAGTCCGATGATGAGGACAAACAACCATGGAGAGAATAGCTGCAGGACCTGATCGCTCCACCTCAGCGCACCCGCCTCCCCACGCTCGACAGGCATAGTAACAATGGAGCGAACGGCGTCTAAAAGTCTATCGTCCGTGGTACGCGGTGGGGGAGTGATAGTATGCCAACCATAGTCAGCCAGGTACCTCCAGTAGGTATTCGTCGCTGACTGTCTATATGTGGCAATGGTAACTGTCAAACGATCCTCAGCAAGCAAGTGCTGACGCCAATCTAGCCATGCGCTCTCTCGCCACGTGTACCTGGCCAGATCTCCTTTCCTGTAACCAGGCCGTAGTACAAGTGGGAGTTGGGGCTCATTCTGAACCCGTCCGAACTGGCGCATAACCCGATCAGGCATGTAGCCTTCGACCGTGCTCATCATCCGCAAAGGATAAACAATAGTGCGGATCTCCTGGACTGGAAACTGGACTCTAATGTCCTCGTATGGCTCAAATAGCACCTGTTACAAAACATTAAAAAAAATAGATTGAATTAAAATCCTAACACTTAATATCAATATTGTAATGGAAAACAAATATTTACCAACTTACATCTGACTCCTTCTGATCAGCAAGGAGAGTACGAATGACCGATTTGGGGCGGATGTTTTGCCCAACAATCCGCTTCGGCAGCCACTTCACAATCCTAGGCTGCCTCGATACGTGGTCAGCATTCTCTGAGACACTAAACGCTGGGAAGTGGTCATAGATCCAACAATCAAGCATAGCTACAAAACCATAAAGGTTATGTTTCGATGCTTTCGAAGCATCACCCAAACCACGGAATAGGAATGCCAATGCACTCGTACCCCACGCTATATCCCACAACCTAGAGTCCATATTGGCTAACCCGTACAAGTAGTCAGCCTTCACACTCTTCTGACTAGTATCCGCAAAAATAGTGCAACCAAATAAGAACATAAGGTATGCTCGTGATACCTGGCGGATAGTCTCATCATCAGTCTGCTCGATGTAGCGCCCCCTGGTGAAAGTCTCCCTCAGCCACTTTATCTTGAAGCCAACGCCTCTGGTGGACTGTATCTCTGTGCGGACCTCATCCACTGTCAGACCTAACATACTAGCGTAGTAGCTGTATGCCTCGTCACGTGGAGCCGTGACTACATCAAGTGTCCGACCAACTACAGGGAGACCTGTAATGCAGCTGACATCATCGAGCGTAATCGTCATCTCTCCAAATGAGAAATGGAAAGTGTTGGTCTCCTGATGCCAACGCTCAACAAAAACCTCGTCTAAGACGGAATGTGTGAAGTACTGAGGCAGGTGGGCTATAAGAGGACCAAAAGGAGTCCGCGCCAAAAATCGCTGCACATCTGGCTGAGCAGTCAAGTCCCACATACGTAGCACATTATAATGTGCCTGTACGCCCAGTGTAGTGCGACCCTATAAATTAAAAACAAAGTCAGAACATAATAATAGTAAAACCTTAGATTAGACGTTTAATAATTAGGTACTTACCTGTCCGATGAAGACGTGGTACGCCTCATGCTCCTTGTAGTCAGGAAATAGAGGGATCTTGTTGCATTTCAGAAATGCAAACGTCTTTCGCTGCTCCTCGGTGTGGATGGCATCTATGTGCTCCTCGTCAATCGTGTCCTGCTCAGGGTCCCCAGTGGCATCCACCCTGTCGCTAACAGGTGGTGGATGTGTAATAGTATGCGCAGGGGACGCAGCTCTGCGAGAAGGTGAGGGAGGTGGTGGATCACTAGCAGTGGGAGGTGGTGATCTATGTGTATGCGATGACGACGTCTCTCGTCGTGAGGACCCTCCACATCTGATATCAATCGCCTCAGTCGCTATGGCCTTTTCCTTCCTCTGGCCATGTTTGATTCGGCGCAAAGACCGATTAGTCCGTATCCGTTCCTCCTCCTCCCGAAGACGAATAGTCTCAGAGTCATCAGGAGTATCTCGTCCGCGCTTGGCATCGCGGACCCGCTCATCCTCAACCGCGCGAACAGTCTTAATACTCTTGCTTGGCGGTGGTGGACGTGACCCAAGGGGGTACGCCCTGGATCGTGGAAGACGTCGCTCCTCCACTGCGTCTGACCTACAAAAATACAAAACAAAGAAAGAAATTAATAACACTAACATATAAAATTTAAATCAACAACACTCCTATACGTATGGTGAAATTTGAAGTTTTTTTATTAAAAAAAATACCATACCAGAACTTTTGAAACCCAAAAATTAGAGTTTTTTTAAAAAAAAATCGGGTACCATAGGTACCAAAGAGGGCGAACCGAGCGGCACGGGTGCGAGTGCCGCTCGGTTGCGGCACTGTGTACCGAGCGACACAGGTTATTGTGCCGCTCGGCACACAGATGGTGTGCCGCTCGGTACACAGTTGGTGTACCGAGCGGCACACCATCACGCACCGATGGTGCTGCCCAAGGCGCACCACCGGTGCGGCGCCGACCATTTTCCAGCCGGCGAGTTGGCTGGAAAATGGCCCCAAAAATCATCCTAATCCTACCCTAAACCCTAATTCTCTACCTAATTCTACCCTAAACTCAAAATTGAACCCTAAATCTAACAAAAAACTAAAATTCATACTTAAAACTAACAAAATTAAGTAACAAAATTAATTTGAGGACTTATGTAGGAGGCGGCGGAGGGTTTTTGTTCTTGACCATAATGAAGGAGGAGGAGGAGGAGTGGTGGTGGTGGTGGTGGTGGTTCGCCGGAAAAAAAAAGAGATAAGTGAGGTGAAATTCTAGAGAGAAGTGAGAGGTATGAGTGAAGTGAGAGAAAGTGGAGTGGATGAAGTTAGTTAAAAAAATGGCTTATATACCCACAAAAGGGCATTTTTGGAAAAAATTAGGTATACTTAGATCACCTTTGGGTATACTCAAAATTGGGTATACTTAAACTCGTTTTGGGTATATATAGCCTGACCCATAGAATAATCTTTAATGTCCCCCCTACCAAGAAAGTGGGTCACCTTTTATACTAAAATAAGGTGGACCCACTACAATCCTTAGTGAGCTGTTTGCATAATTAATGAGGCCCCTTAGTAAGTACTGTGTTTACAAATTGGTCCCCGAAAGATCCTAAATACATTAATAATTACACCAAGTATCTTTTATCTACAATTGAACCCTCATTATTTATATCGGCAAATTCTACCCTTATCAGAAATGAGCTTGGCCCATAATGAGTTTTGAGCTCTAAATGTGAACCAAATCTTTAGGGAAAAGACTGTCTACGATTCTTCAAGTTTTCTTAGATTCAGACCTCTCTCCTCATGAGATCTGCAAAGCTTCTCCCATCTTGTCCAGGTAATAGTATTGTAATTATCTTTATTTCCCCATAAGAACTTGTTAAAAAATTATTCTATTTTCCTGATTACAGTGATAGGAAGAGTCGTGTGCTGAACCAAATAGATGAATAGGTTGAGAGAATGGTTTGAATCAGAGCCAATCTACCAGAAAAAGAAAAGGAAGTTTTATCCAAGTCAGAGATTTTATTCTTTATCTTTGAGATCATGTCTTCAAAGTTAGCAATTCTGGTTGCAGAGCAGATGGTTGAACCCAGAAATTTGAAAGGTAAGTTTGTATGATTAAATCCCATAATTTTATCAACTGTATGAACTCTCTGCATTGTCATGTTAGAGGGAACAACGATCTTAGAGTTGCTATTGTGGATAAATTGGCCCGAGAATACATTTTTCTGATTAATAGTAGAGACTGAGCCATTACTAAAAACCATTAAATCATCCGCAAAAGCAAGCATCCAATGTGTAAATTTCCTCTGGCTTTATATCTTGAGTTTGGATTGTCACCAGAAAGCTATTTAATACCTCTGGTTAAGTATTCCTCAGCTAAGATAAAGAGACTTGGGGAGAGAGGGTCTCCTTTTCTTGGGCCCTGAGTGTTGTTGAAATATCATTTCAATTCCCCGTTGATGATGATTGATGAATGAACATTTGATATGCACTTGTTCATCAAAAACAGAACATTAATGTTAAATCCAAACAAAGATAAAATTTTAAGAAGGAAACTGAGATTTGAGTGTGTCAAATGCTTTGGTTATGTCAGTCTTGAGAATCACATTGTTCCCCTTTACTTTTGAATTGAGATCATGACTGAGTTCCTGAGCTATCATTATGGTCTCATGTATATTTCCGCCTTTTACAAAAGCTCCTTGCTCTGCTGAGATTAGTTTGGGCATGATGTTTGCAAGTCTGTTATTGATTGTTTTAGCAATAATTCTGCTTAACATTGTAGTAATGCTGATAGGATTGAACTTCTGCCAAGTGTTAGGGTGATCCGTCTTAGGAATTAAGCAGATAACAGTGGATTGAATGCCAGATGGAAGAGGGCATCCCTTGAAGAAGCACTGGATTACATCACATAAATTTTTGGAGATGATGGGCCAGCAAGCTTTATAAAATTCACCATTAAAACCATCAGACCCTGCTTGAAATCAGAATGCCACATAACCCAAATTTTATTGTTGATGTTTCTAGTAAACCCCATATAGTTCATATTATGAGATATCATTTGAAGATTATAAGATTGTATCATAGGTTCCTGAATAGCCACGGAGCTAGGCTTGATAGATTTGATAAACGATTTCAACATTTTCATAGTGTTTTTGTTACCTATCCCTCTTACGTTCCAGTTGAGAATGGTTACAGTCATTTTATGGAAGAAGATGATTTGGTGGCTCTTTTGAGCTTGATTAGTTTAGAGGAAGCTGGCCCAATTGTATTCCAGGTTTGATTTTCTTAACTATGCTTCCTTGTCTGTGGTTTCATGAGCAGGAGATCCGGGAAGACTACGAACATTGTCTTTGGAATGAGATTATGTGGATTCATGGGGCAATTGGATGTCAAGGAATTATTTTCTGTCAATCACACGTAAAGCCTCAATAACTTTATATTCTTAATGATTATTGAGTAAGCTCCTTGCTTTTCAGAGATTGTTTGAGTATTTCCAAGGTCTGACTTTAAACTATCTTCAACAGAGTTGTCAATGTTATCATTGTAGTCTTCATTCTTATCAATATTATCTTCATTTTTTACTATAATTAATTTCAATTTTGGGTTCGATTCATTCACTGCTTTAGGATTAGAATCTGAGAGATTCTTTATAACATTATTTTGTGAAGTGTAGCCTTTTTTCCAATCTGATTTAGAATGACCAATGCGAGAACAGACGCTACAAGAATTAAGGAGGTCTTCATAGATAATCCTTATCCATAGATTGTCTTTTTCTCCAAACTTTATCAAGAATTTATGTACAATAGGCTTAGGGATATCTATTTCCACCCAAATTCTACAACAGTTTTGCGTGGCTATGGTTGCAGATGGAACCCAGATTCTTGATGGAGTGCCTGTAGCTTTAGCGATTTCAGTGTATTAAGTTTTCTTGTATAGGCCTCTAAGTTCTCTATATATTGAGAGCCTTACTTGGGTTTGCATTATAAAAAAACAGTTCAATACAAAAAGGAACATTTTTCTAATAAACACAAAACCCTAGCTGCCTCCTGCGCCTACTTCTCTCTTTGTTTTTTAACATGGTATCAACGCACGTGTGATTCTGGGAATTCTGAACATCCTCAACAAAAATGGCTGGCAATGAAGTTGTGGTCAGTCAAATCCCTGATGAATTAACAATGCAGATGGCTGTCATTCTGAGAAATAGTCTCGGAACACAACAACAAACAAGTAACCCCGAGAATTTATCCCTAGGGATTAAACTCGGTGGTGACAACTATGCCCTATGGGCAAAACTGATGAAGAAAGAAATTGGGGGAAGAGGGAGAGGTTCTCATATTACAGGGGAGCCGACACCTCCATCCAAAACTGACAACACATATACAAGGTGGGAACAAGATGATCAATGTGTTTTCATATAGATTATCCAGAATCTTGAGTCCAGCTTGGTGAATAATGTCTCGCAATATCCCACTGCAAAAGCCCTCTAGGATGGGTTAGCCACCACATACGGTTCTGGTACAGATTCGTTACAGGTGTTTGACCTTCATAAGAGGGCTAATTCATTAAGGCAAGGGTCCGATACATTAGAAGACTTGTGGAACAAACTGCAGAACATCTAGATGTTTATAGATAGGCGAGTTCCGAACCCTATGAAAGACCCAGAAGACATTCAGATCTACAATAAGAAGACTCATGAACAAAGACTCTATTAATTGCTAATGGCAATTAATGACAAGCTGGAACCAGTCAAGAGAGATATCCTGAAAAAATGATCCTCTTCCTTCCGTGGAAACAGCATATGGTACAATATGAAGGGAAGTGGCCAATCTTAATATACTAAAATCAAGTTCTTCTGATAGTGACTCGATTGAAATTGGAATGGTTTTGGATGCTAAAGATTCTGCACAAAGGTTTAAATTCCGATCCAAAGAGAAAGAAGATAAATCCAAGTTGTATTGTACTCATTGTGGGATGAAGAAACACGCTAAAGATACATGTTTCCAGCTGGTTGGCTATCCAGAATAGTGGGAGGACGGTCATAAGGAGAAAAATAACCAGGGTTTCAGGTCTAATGTCAAACGGGCTTCGTCTACAAGTGGCGGTGAAGATCCGACTAAAAAAGAGCAAAGAAGTGGCACTGGTTTTGGAGAAATGGTTGCGTACTCCTATGAAAAACTTGGAGGTAAATGGTTTGAGAAATCAATGAATTGGATCTTTGATTGCGGGGCTACGGACACCATGTCTTATGATCTTAAAGACTTTGGTGACATTTCATCTCCAAAGAAGTCCCATATTGAGACTGCTAGTGGAGAAATTTGTGAAGTCAAATGGGGAGGTTCAATTATTTTTTTCGGAAAAAATGGAAATTAAAAACTGCCTCTACATTCCTTCACTATCCTTAAAGTTATTGTCTATTGGTCAAGTGACAAAACAACTCAACTGTGTGGTTCTTATGTATCCATTTTTTTTTCATTTTACAAGACATTCGTACGAATGGGATCATTAGGCGTGGTACTAAACAAGGAGGTCTCTATTATGTTGATGAGGTAGTTCATATTGGACATGCCATGCTTGCTCACGGAACAACCGAAAGGAAACTTTGGTTATGGCACCGACGAATTGGTCATCATTCTTTTAGCTATCTTAAACGTTTGTTTGATAGTCTTTTTTTGAATAATTTCATTCATGGGAAATGTGAAACCTACATTCTTGCAAAAAATCGTAAGGTCTCATTTAATCAAAGTAATACTAAAGTTGATTATGCTTTTTCGCTAATCCATTCTGATGTTTGGGGTCCAGCACCAAATTCCACTAACAATCAAATCAGATACTTTGTTTTATTTGTGGATGATTTCTGAAGAATGACTTGGATATACTTCATGAAACATAAATCGGAAGTACCAGAAATATTTGTTTATTTTTACAAAATGATTTTGACTCAATTTGAAAAAAAAATACAGATTCTCCGTTCTGATGATGGAACAGAGTTTTTCAACCAAACAATGCATAATTTATTCAAAACAAATGGTCTTATCCATCAATCCACTTGCCCAAACACACCTCAACAAAACGGTACTTCAGAACGAAAAAATCGTACTTTACTTAAAAACACTCGTGCTATTATGATTGAATCTAGAATTCCTCATTCTCTTTGGACAGAAGCTCTTGGTACAGCCACGTATCTTACAAATCGTCTACCAACCCGATGTCTAGGAAATAAAACTCCATTACAAGTGCTTGCCACCTAAGTTACAATTCCATCTGTTATGACCTTACCACCTCGTGTCTTTGGTTGTTCGGTGTTTGTTCATATCCCTAAAACTAGTCGAAAAAAACTTAATCTGTGTGCTGAAAAGTGTGTATTCGTTGGGTATGGTGTCCATCAAATGGGCTATCGGTGTTACAATCCGGTTACTCGTCGAATCCATATCACCATGGACTGTGACTTCTTAGAATCCGATTATTTTTTTTACCACCAATCTCGTGCTCAGGGGGAGAAAGTAAGTGAATCACTCGACTGATTGCTATATGAAAGTTACTTTAAGGATGTGCCGACAGATTCGGTAGATGGTGCCACCGAACACGCCTCTTCCAACATAAAGGAGACCGACGAGGCAGTTCTTACCACCAATGATTCTCCTAAAGACAATGTCCAACAAGAAATAAATGCCATGGATACTACCAGTGAATCAGCCGAAGAAAATGTCCATCAAGAAGTAAACAATTTACAATGTCATAATTCAAAAAATGCTACTGACCATGATATTTCAGGAAGTCCATTTGTTGAAACTCAAACTCTGGTTCTTCCCCCAAGAGAAAATAGAGGGGTTCCTCCTGACCGGTATTCACCGGAACACGTTCCCCGTTATTCTACATATCCGGTAAAAACGGACAGGAAAGGAATGACGAAGATTGCAAAGGCATTTTCAGCTACTCTTCTCTCTAAATAAATCCCTAAAGCAGCTCAAGAAGCTAAGAAGATGACTGAATGGCATGAGGCAATGAATACCGAAATGGAAGCTCTAAAAAGGAATGGTACATGGGAGATTTGTGTGTTACCACAAGGTAAGAAAGCAGTCGGGTGTAGATGGGTGTTTAATATAAAATATAAATCTGATTGCACCATTGAGCGACACAAGGCAAGATTGGTTGCCAAAGAATATACACAAACATATGGTATAGACTACTCTGAAACGTTCTCTCCGGTTGCAAAGATTGACACTATCAGAGTTTTACTTTCAATAGCCGTGAATAAAGATTGGCCTTTTCATCAAATTGATGTAGAGAACTCTTTCTTACATTGAGACTTTGAAGAAGAGGTATATATGGAACCCCCACCAGGGTTCTCTGATGGTTTTCAAGAAAATAAGGTATGTAAACTGAAAAAGGCATTATATAGGCTCAAACAGTCTCCTCGTGCTTGGTTTGGGAGATTTACAATAACAATGAAACAATATAGCTACAAACATAGTAATGAGGATCATACCTTGTTTTACAAAAAGAGAGGAGAATTAGTCATTTGTCTTATAATATATGTCGACGATATGATTATAACGAGGAATGAACAAAGAAAAAATTAGCTCTTTTAGGAAAAACTTCTTCAAGGAGTTTGAAATGAAAGACCTTTGGGGATTGAAGTATTTCCTAGGAATCGAGGTTCTTAGGTCAAGAGGAGGGATTTATATCTCCCAACGGAAATATGTATTGGATTTATTAACTGAAGTTGGCATGGTGGATTGCAAACCAAATGACACTCCTATGGTTGTGAATCACAAACTAAAGATAATTGAAGGGGCCAGACCACCGAGTAAAGAAAGGTACCAAAGGTTGGTGGGAAAATTGATTTACCTGGCTCACACTTGACCCGACATTGCATACGCGGTGAGAGTAGTTAGTTAGTTCATGCATCATCCTCAGGAACACCTTATGGAGGCAGTAATGAGGATTATTCGATATCTCAAAGGCACACCAGGAAGAGGCATAATTTTTAAGAAAAATGGACACCTTGATGTTGAAGTATTCACAGATGCTGATTGGGGAGGGAATCCTCACGACAAGCGATCAACTGCTGGCTACTTTACTCTTCTTGGAGGTAACTTGGTGACTTGGAGGAGTAAGAAACAGAAAGTAGTATCACTGTCAAGTGCTGAATCAAAATTTAGAGGAATAGTTAAGGGGATTACTGAGATACTTTGGTTAAAGAAGATAATGAAAGAAATCGGACCCCCCCCCCCCTGAAGTGTCCAACTCAGTTAATGTGCGATAATAAAGTTGTGATTAAGATTTCAGAGAACCCGGTACAGCACGATAGAACAAAGCACGTTGAAATAGATAGGCACTTCATAAAAGAAAAGATTGAAGATGGGACAGTCGAACTTCCGTTTGTTAGATCCGAAGACCAACTGGCAGACATCGTGACAAAATCAGTTGCTGCAAGAACATTCGAATAAGTTTTATCCAAGTTGGGTATTGGTGATCCCACTACACAACTTGAAGGGGAGTGTTAGAATATTCAGTGTATTAAGTTTCCTTGTATAGGCCTCTAAGTTCTCTATATATTAAGAGCCTTACTTGGGTTTGCATTATAAAAAGGAACATTTTTCTGATACAAAAAGGAACATTTTTCTAATAAACACAAAACCCTAGCCACCTCGTGCGGCTACTTCTCTCTTTGTTTTTTAACAGTTTTGCTTGGCTCTGTTTGCAGATGGAACCCAGATTCTTGATGGAGTGCCTATAACTTTAGCGATTTCACCTATAGTTTCCTCATTAAACATTAATTATGAGAGATTAGGCAGAGTGATCCAAACATGCGTAAAAGGCCATTTTTAATTCATATTGAGTTGAAGAGTCCATTTTAACAATCTCCTAGTTTTGTTGCCAACATCCCAAACATTTATTTGCCATAGTTTCTTGAAGTCTTCGTGACTGTCAAACTCGATGAAAACATGTCTATAGTCCCATATAGAAAAGGTTAAAGTGCCCATAGAACTTGAATTTCCCCATAAAGTTTCTGATGATTTCCAGAGAAGGTTTTCCTGTGGTGATTTTTCCTATTAGCGTGTGTTTGGAGAGTTTGATTAGGGTTGATTTATCTTTAACATCAAATTTGATAACAAAATGATCATTGTTATGAGTTATAGTTACGTTGGAATGATGAATCGTTTGTGTTTTTGGTTTCAGAGTTTCAGCGTATGAAGGAGAGTTCCTGGATTTAAAATTTTCTTTTATTGAGTCTACAAACACAAAGTTGTTTCTAATGATGACGTTATCACCAACCATTGTTGAAGAATGAGTTCCATTCCCTAAAATATCAGATCGCCTCTCATTTTGAAAATCTTTCCTGAGTAGAGGAAAGTCCAAATCAAAAGAAGCCATGTTCCCAGGCAAAGATCTTGTTGGCTGTCTCGATTTAATTGTAGGAGTGATTTCACCTTCATCTATGACGAAGATGAATCCAATTCAAACTTCCATTAATGGAGTAGAAACAAGAACCGAAACCTTAGAGTGAAGCCAATTTTTTTGACATCAATGCAAAAAGCAAATTTAAAATCACATGCTCTGATAAAAAAAAAAAAATAGCTCAAAATCATAATAACAAAACAATACTACAATTATGGATAATTAAGTTCTAAAACATAAAATTGCATTAACTTTTGCATAATATTGATGTGGGTTAGCCAAACCCCATCAAATAAAAGTAACTGAAACAGAGAAATAATCGGGCAAAATCGTTATTGTTAACTTGTTCGTTTTCTCTCGTCCTCGACTTCACTGCTATCTCTTTCTAGGGTTTCGAAAAGCGTCTCAAGTGATTTCACTCACCTTCGAGGATTCATTTTATTTAGTTAGGGTTTCCGAGACCCCGTTACCTCCGATTAGAAGAAGAAGACCAACAAACCTCAATCTCTCTCTCCGTCACCAATATATTTTTATTTTTTTTCTTTTACTACTTCATTGCCATGGTTGGTGCATGTAAATCGTGGGTTGCATGATTTTGGTTAGTTCTCCAACTATTTCATGCTTGATTGATTGATTCTTGTAAATTAGTAATCGGTGTATTAATTTGATGCCACTGTTAACATGATTGGTTTCTGTTATTGAAATTATGTTTGGTTGATGGAAATTGTAAAGAAACTAGATTAGATTATTTTGTTTATTCGCTAGATAGTTACTTGTATTTTGTTCGATTATAAACTTCGATTAAGCTAGGGTTTTTTTTTTTTTCGCTGTTGTTTCTTTGAAATTCCAAATTGTATACCTATCTTCTTTATTTTGCCTTCATATGGCTTTGCATCGACGCCTGCTTATGTTATCAAACCTTATTTAGTCGAGCAGGTACTGTGAATGGTTGTAACTATGGACTTAAATGTTTCACCGCTGCCTGAAGAAGAGGAAGAACCCTTTGAAAGGCATATAGAAAGATATTCGGGGCATGAAGAACACATTGAGACAGCAGTTGAAATTGCACGTCGGGTGGGTACCCATTGTTTCTTCTAATCTTCTTAATATACTTGGTTTGATTTCTGTACATAGAGGAAAGCGTTTTGATGTTCATGTAAGAATCCACCAAGAGCTCCAACATTTTACCTTTCTAACCATCATAGTTATATAACTTTGAAAAAATGCTGGTATCTGATCTAGCTTTACCTGATAGGACCTGCCATCTTAGCAAGGTTAAAATAGTAGTTTTTATTTCATCTTCTAATGCTTTGGACATGTCTGTTAAAGACATGAATTCAAGGGTCAAACAGTTTCAACTTTCTTCTCTCTTTTCTCCTGATTCAGCCCTTCAGTTACGTGTTAATATTAAGTCTAGTTGAATATGAATGTGAATCATGACAGATCATTATGTTTCAATCTTTATTCATAGATATGGATACCATGTGTTTGTTTCAGGAGCGGGAAGAAAGAAAGAAGCGTATTAAAGTTGACAGGCCAACATGTGCACCTCAGCCACATGCCCATGATAGTTTTATTCCGAATAAAAAGCCCAGATATAATGACAGACATAAACTACCTCCAGGTAGGATTCTGGATTCTTTTACTTAGTAAAGTATTTCTTTTAATGTCCTCTCAAGAATTTATCAAGGCTGAAGCATTATGAGCTGAATGATTTTTGAGCTTACAGAATGGAAGTATTAAGTAAGAATATGATGAAGAGTATAACCAGTAACTGCTGGTAACATCAATTCTTCACGGCTGGTATGTTATATTTGATCATCTTCCCTATCCTGCAGGGTGGTTGGATTGCCCTGCAGCTGGTCAAGAGTTAGGGGGGTGCTTAGTCCCTTCTAAGGTTCCGCTTGGTGAAGATTTCAATGATCTTGTTCCTCCCGGTAAAAGATACTCTTTTAAGCAAGTAATCCATGCTCAAAGGGTTGCAGGAAGAAAAGTAAGTATGATAAATTATTTTCATGGGCTACACTCAGAGTCTTAAGGTGTATAACTGTTAAAAGTATCATGGAAACGTGAACATTATTCTGGATACCGTGCTTTCAAAAGTGAGGTTCGAGCTGTTAGGGAACTCGTAATATTGCCATGGAATTACTATAATGAGTGAAGTTTTATATGAAATTTAGAGCCACGGGTTATTATGGAAAGATGCATTGTAAATCGTAAATCCATGTTATGTACTCGCTAAGTGCGTGTTGCAAGAGCCTAGTGATAGCCCAGCGGGCTAACTAACGGGTCTAAGAAGGAAAAACCCTAAATAGAAAATAGAAGGAAATCAATAGTGCCAATGACGCTACTGCTTCACCCACCATCTGTGACCACTGCCAGCCATACTCCATTTTAAGATTTTTTTTGGATAACTGACTCTATTTTACCTTTTAATGAATTATGTATAATGCATGTATTTCTTAGTTCTTACTATTTGATTATTTTCTATCAAATTGACTGCTACTAATATTTGAATAATAATTAACATTTTGTTCACTTGATTTTTATATAGTGCATTCTTTAGTCTACAGCAGTCCTTGCATTGCGCTATGGGCTATAATTAACTGCGTGATTCCTTTGATTATTTTCTCTTTCTTTTCTTCACAGCTTGGTCTAGTTATTGATCTGACAAATACAAGTCGTTATTATCAGATAACAGACTTGAAAAAAGAAGGGATCAAATATATTAAGGTAACCAGTGGAGGTCATTTTGTTTTTGCTTTTTACTTTACTGGCTTTGCAATCCTCACATATAGCTTTATGTCTTACATAGATTGCATGCAAGGGGCGTGATGCTGTACCTGATAATGCATCTGTAAATAACTTTGTCCATGAGGTATCCCTTTCTGAAAGCTTTGTAGGTTATGCTATTTTTTCTATTCATTGGCAGCTCATATATGAGTCGATGACCATTGTTATGTCTCTAAATTGTTCAACTAAAGGAGTGGGTCGTACAGTATAGTGACTTGAAATTACTACTTCCTTCAGGTGATACAGTTTATTTCCCGTCAGAAAACAAAGAAGTATATTCTTGTCCATTGTACACATGGGCATAATCGAACAGGATACATGATAGTTCACTATCTCATGCGCACTCAACCAATAAGTGTTGCACATGTAAGTTTGGAACTTGTTTTTTTTCGATATTGAGATTACTATAGTAGAAATTTTAGAAAATTTCTTTTATTTGGTAGGCAATAAAGTTATTTTCCGATGCCCGTCCTCCCGGAATCTACAAACGAGATTATGTTGATGCTTTATTCACATTTTATCATGAGAAAAAGCCTGAAAAAGTCAGTTGCCCACCAACTCCAGAGTGGAAGAGGTCCTCCGAACTTGATCTTAATGGGGAAGCATTACCAGATGAAGACGATGATGATGTCGACTCTGTTTCTGTCCCTGAGCCTGTCTCTGTATGTATAGTCTTAGAATGCACTAATACATATCACATTTTGATCTTGTTACCTATATGTAAAGCTAAGCGCTGTTGGATTAAGGAGCCCCTATTATTCGTCAAGTTGAAAAAATTTAGGATTGGTGCAGCAAGGTAACTAATGTAAAGATGGAACTGTTTTCTTTTAAAATTCAATTAGTCTTTTAAAAAGATAAATAAAATGAGCTTATGA
This sequence comes from Limnanthes douglasii subsp. nivea, assembly GCA_036936605.1. Classification (NCBI taxonomy): domain Eukaryota; kingdom Viridiplantae; phylum Streptophyta; class Magnoliopsida; order Brassicales; family Limnanthaceae; genus Limnanthes; species Limnanthes douglasii. The sequence goes on along the minus strand of JAUPFV010000005.1, from coordinate 166,308,952 downwards.
AAATAGTTTGAAACCTAGCACTGAAGACCAAAGAAAGCAAATGAAAGAGACACGTACTGCACTTTGGTCCTGCACCTTAAAAGCATCCTTTGAGTACCCTTCCACTTCCAATCCACAGTTTACACGAATGCAAGTAGAAAATGAACCGAATTCTTTGTAGTTGCTCCAGTGTGCACTGTGTGGATTCTTTAAGGTATCTAGTCTCCATTTAGTCAAGCAGTAGGCCCTAAATTCTCTGGTCGTTCATTGGGTTTTCACAAAGAGTAACTGCCTTTAAAAGTTAGTTTCCACTTCTCAACTTTATCCGCTGTAATTTCTTCGTGTGATTCCACGCATGTAATGAGGGAGAAGTTTAGAAAGTTGTATGAACTCTTTTGTTTACTTCGAATATGATAGTATGTGCTCAGTTTTCTTCCATATTTTTCTGGATCCTTATCATCGCAGGAGAATACTCAGACGGATATACCAATGACTAATGATGACATTTTGGGTGATGAAATACCTGACGATCAGGAGAATGGAATGCGCCAGTTCTGTTATCAAGTCCTTAAGCTGCATGCTGGTGTAATTGATTTTAAGTCTTTATGGACTCTGATATTATATTACTGTCTGGGTGGTTTAAATGAATTTTGGATGGTTCACATGTGTATACTATTCTTGTTTCTCCTACCTCCTTTTTGTTCAGTGTGCCATGAATGTGGTTTACCAACTGGTATTCTTGTTATTTCTTTTTGAAGTAGTCTCACTTTCATGGTTGATATGTTATGTAGTTCATTTGGTGAGGCTTTCGTATTTGGGGCGTCGTTTCAACCTTTAATAATTAATATTAAACTACATGGTCACTTACTATGCCTTTGACCGATATCTAAGTTACTAACTTACTATGCATACGATGCTTACCAAATTTTAATTGTTGTCACTTTATATGCATAACTTATTAATGAGCATGCCGTTTTTAGCTATTTGGTTTTACATCAGTCATCTTAATTTTTACGTTAAGATTTTGAACTTGATTTTTGTTTCAAAATTTAGGGGAGAGGATGCTCACAGTTTCCAGGTTCACACCCAGTTTCTCTAAATAGGTAAATTTTAGTGCAGTATTTTTAATTGTTTTGGTTGCTTATTACAAAACAAGGATTCGAGGCAACATTATAACTTAAGGGTAGATTTCTTGGTGATTTTCTTTGATTAAATGATTTATATTGTATGATTTTTCGTTTTTAATATTAGGATAGCCTTTATGGCAATGGGTGTTAAAACAATTCAAATGAACTTGAATCCCAATTGCTGACTCAATTATTAATATCCTTCCAAATGATATATAGTAGGGCTGTCGATTTTGTGTCACGGGTCAGGTTCGTGATGGTCCAAGAAAACCTGCTGATATGATCTGACTTGAACGCGACCCGAACCTCAAAAACATGTGACTTGTTAATGCGAACCTCACCTGTTATAATCACGGATAACATGAACCCGGCCTGTTTGACCTGAAAACACAATTATACCTGAAAAAACCCGTTGGTTTGTTAGACTAAAAAGCCTATTTCAACACGAAAAACCTATTTCAACACGAAAAACCTGATAAACTCGACAACCCTAAACATCTATTAAACATTAAAAATTTGCAAAACTTTAAGTATTTCTTGTCAGTTTTGGGTCCTATGGGGTGTCACAAACAAACCGTTTTTATCTGTGTTGTGTCGACCCTAAATCTTACCAGGTTGTAAATATCTCGATACTAACCCTAATTTTTTCGTGCCATGTAAAATATTGACAGTCCTAATATTATAGCAAATTTGCATATGAAATGAATGAGTGATGGTTTTATTTTTGGACTCTTTCTTTCGTCTCATCACTGAGGTTGAATATACCCTTGGCAGTGAAAATTTACAACTATTGAGGCAGCGATACTATTATGCCACATGGAAGGCTGATGGAACTCGATATATGATGCTAATAACCATGGATGGGTGCTATTTAGTTGATAGAAACTTTAAATTTCGAAGGGTGCAGATGAGATTTCCTAGCAGACAATCAGCTGAAGTATGCATTCAAAGTTTTTGTTTCCAACGTTGCTATTGCATTGATACTCCTATTAAGAGATACACAACGACCTATTTGGCTAATCTTTTTCTTTTGTTTGCAAGTGTATAGCTGAGAGAAATCACAATTCTGCAATGCTTGAGGGTGATCATAAGGGTGTAGCTGAGAGAACTCACCATTTTACACTGCTTGACGGCGAGATGATCATTGATACCGTGCCTGATTCGCAGAAGCAAGAGAGGAGATACCTCATCTATGATATAATTGCTATCAATTATATATCCGTTGTAGAGGTTTGTTGGATTTTCCAAAACGGCTAAGGCAAATGAATTATGCATTTACAACCTGCCTTCATTCATGTTAGTTTGATGCATTTTCTAACCTCTAGGTTTTTTTTTTATTCAAACTGGACCAGCGGCCTTTCTATGAACGGTGGAAGATGATTGAGAAGGAAGTGATTGATCCTCGCAACTATGAACGGAAAAACATGCTTCAGAGTAGAAACCCTTACTACCGGCACGACCTCGAGCCATTTAGGGTATGTATAAACAAATCCTTATATAATGTGGGATCTCTATAATTTCCTTTGCACCCTTGGTATCCTTCTTCGTGGTTTTTTTTTATTAGTTTCCTGAAATTACAAGGTGCGAAAGAAGGACTTTTGGCGGCTTTCAACTGTTACGAAGCTTTTGAAGGAGTTTATCCCAAAGCTTTCACATGAAGCAGATGGTCTTATATTTCAGGTGAGAGAATGAAGAAGGATGGGATTGAAGTCTGTTTTGGTTAATTTCATAATCTTTTATCATGATCATATATCTCTTTCTCTCTCTCACACACATGCACCCGAAAGTATATGATGTTCACGCACGACACCTTGGACAGTCTTTCAATTAGGTATTTAGAGCTTGAATGGCATATCATAACATATAGAAAAGGAAAAACCATAATATTTATGATCTGGCATAGTGGCTGCTAATCATCTTGCTTCCAGGGTTGGGATGATCCTTACGTTCCTCGGACGCATGACGGTCTCTTGAAATGGAAATATCCAGAGATGAACTCGGTTGACTTTTTATTTGAGGTGATACTATAAGCTTTTGATAAAACTTGTTGCTGCCTTCCTGCTCTTTAGTGTTATTTTCCTGGACTCTTTCTTCAATTTGATCATGAATATGAAGTGATCTCCATGCCTTGGCAGGTAACTGATGACCGTGAAATGCTTTTTCTGCATGAGCGAGGGAAGAAAAAACTAATGGATGGGAACAAAGTCGTATTTGAAGGTTGATTTTATATTCATTGACTTATTTACCTGTCTACTGAAGTCGTTTTCGTTTCACACTGATTTCTCGAACTCTAAATAAAAAAAACAACAGATGGTTCAGATCCATCATCATACTCTGGGAAAATTGTTGAATGTTCCTGGGATAATGATGTAAATGTGTGGCGTTGCATGAGAGTAAGGACGGATAAAGCAACTCCAAATGATTTCAACACCTACAGAAAGGTTTGTGTCAAAGCTATTTATCTACTCGTGTGTACGCACATGAATATATTTTTTAGTTGTGAAAGTACAATACCTACATGTGTCACCTCTTTTGACTTTTGAATAAATGGCTGATGTGGCGAAAGGTAATGCGGAGCATAAAGGACAACATCACAGAAGACGTTTTGTTAAATGAGATAAACGAGATCATTCGGTTGCCAATGTATGCTGAGAGAATCCGAAGCGACACAAGATCTGCAAGTTTGGCACGTCGAAGATGAGATGAATTCAGTAGAACATTAGAACCTATATTTCAGCCATCTCGAAACTTGTTGCTCTTTTCTGTGATCTCTCTTTTCTGGTGTGTGCTTTTTGGTCCAGCTGCTTTACTTGAATGGATTTCAATAAGGTTTGAAAAGTTTCAGATCAGGTCTGATGAAGAGGAAGAGAAGAATTAGGGTGTATATTATTAGCATTATTTTTCTTGATATTTAATGTGAATACATCTGAGATTATGACTTAAATGTTGCTCAGGTTTTAGTTCATTAATGTTATAATAATCGCGGTAAGACCATGTTCTTGTATTATGACTGCGTATCATGATCCTGTTATGTAAGTGTAATCCTGCATTTCGTAATATCTATACTAGCATTAGGCAGTGTTTTAAAGATTGACCTTAGGTGGATCAGCTATCGTTATATTGCACAAGTATCCTAATTGGGGATCGAGAGTAGGGTCTATTGATTGGGGATGGAGATTTTAGAACAATCCATCGATCATGTTTTGAAATTTGGTGGTGGTTGATTTAGAATAAATCTGAACTGAAAACTATGATTTTATTGTTTAAACTACCAAATGTTAATATACATCGATCTTTAATAAAGGTAAAAATTTGGAATTGATTTAATTGTTTTTCTTGTTCGACACAATATTTGTGTAGAAGAGTGGTGTTTTGATGTTATCATGCTTGGATTCAATGATATAAGTTTTTCTCTCTAGTATTCCGTTTAATAGTTAGAATGATTCAATTATAAATAAATGAAAGGAATTTTTAAAAAAATAGCCAAAACTACTCCTTGAAGTTGTATTTTCAATTTTTAAAATATATATAAAATTGTTATTCATTAAAATAAATTTCAAAAATTTTAAATTTTATTTATTTTATTTATTTAGATTTTATACAAAATTTGTATTCATTAAAAAAAACCTTTAAAAATCTTTAAAAATAATCATTTATTTTTTACGCAACTTCACGGAGTAATTTTGGCCGTTTTTTTAGCAATTCCCATAAATAAATTGAATAGGAGGAGATAGTATCACAATTGATTAAGGGAATTGGTTAAAAGTAGCAGTACTAGTGAGAGACCAAAATTGTTAATACCAAAAATTAAAAGGCCAATAAAATGGTAGGCTAAAAAGCACGGTTAGTCTCATGTTTACCACTTGTATCAACACAGTCTTTTTCGTTCACTTCTGCATAAAACTTATCCCATTCATTTTAAAAATTTGCACAATTAGTCCCTCCGTATATTCCGGAGACCAAAAGTGATACAAAACTTGGGATTTGGGGACCAAAAGTAATACAAAACTTAGAATTTAAATGTTCACGTGTCAGTTTTTAAATGGTTTATATATGCGGGGACTATATTTGCAAATTTTTAAAACCAAGGGGATTAGTTTTATGCAGAATTGAACGAAACGGACTATATTGATACAAGTGGTAAACATGGAGAACTAACAATGTTTTTTATCTGAAATGGGCTAAGTATTATTTAGTAGATTTGATAATTATTTAATAGACTATCTTGTTATTAATAGATGTATATGTAAACTTATAATTAATTGTCGTCTAGTATTATTTAGGTATGTATTTAAGGGCAAGACTATTTTGACATTTTTTTGGTTAAAATTAGAGCCTCTTTTATAATGGGACCTATTTTGACTATAATAAAAATAAAAAATGACAAATTTATCTTCGATATAAAATCTCTACTTTAGCCTAAACTTTCTCTTTTCTCTCTTCTCCACACAAAAAGCTCTCAAAATCGGTAAAAAAAACTCAAGATTTCTCAAATCCGAACTCACATACACGTTAAGGTACAAATCCTATATTTATTAATATAATTTTTATGCAATTTAGTTAGGTATTTAGTGATATTTAGAGTTATAAGTTCTGCCGATAAGTCGAATTTTCATCTAAATGTTGTTGTTTTTTTGGAAAGTAAGTTCTAAAAATGTGTTAGTCTAGTGATTGTCGACGTTTTGGTATGTTGTTTGTTGATTTTGGGTAAGTTTGCAGCGATTAGGATTCTTATATCGGCGTCGGCATCGACGAAGCGTTTCACCCTCTTCCAGCTCTCATCTTTTCTCTTTTGGTAAGTCTTTTAATTCTTCATATCTAATAATAAGTTTTTTTTTTCTCTTTTTGTTTGGTTTAAGGATCGTTAAGATCAATGAAATAGTAACAATGTAGAATTTCTAAGGGCTTGTTTGGTTTATGTACCTTATTTCACGCTTTAGGAAGAAAAATTTAGTTTTTTTGTTAGAACTTTGGTTTTATATATGAAGGGTAAAATGATCATATCACACAAACATTTTTTATTTATTTTGGGGTCTATCTTAGCCAAAAAGGGTCCCAATATAACCTTGACTTTATTTAAAGGTTAAGTAACATTTACATCCAAAATTCTAAGTATTATTTACCTAAAATTCATATATTCATTCTTTTTCAAGAAAGATCCGTTTTAATCAAATATGTACTATTTAAGACCCATTTATATCTTTTATACCCCTACTCACTTAAATAAAAGCTTTTAACACCATATCACCATTGTTTCTCCAATTGTTTTTTCTGCTACGTGAACAATGCCCTACTATAGGTGATGACCAATTCTTGTTTTTCTTTTGTTTTCGTATGATTTTGATTGTGTTTTATTTGATTTTTGATTTATGCGAAGATAGTCGATTTGTGTGTGTTTGAAAAGTTGAATTTCAAGTTAGTTTTTGAGTTCGAATTGGCTAAAGTAGTTTATTTGTCGCATTCCAGTTAGTTTTTCTTTGATTTTAGTTTGTAGTATGTGTTTGTTAAATTTCTATGCGTGTAAAACGATTCTGGGTTTATCAGTAGGAGATGCGAAACGCATTTGTTTTGTACGTAGTGATAATTGCGAAACGTGTATGTCTTCTGGAATGCTAGATGCAAAACATGTATGTCTTTTGGAATGCTAGATGCAAAATATTATTTGTTTTTTTTAAAAATATTTAAAAAAAAAATCAAAACATATTATGAATAGTACTAGTTTTGTTGGTCTTAAAAAAACAAAACCAACGGTATTTTTGGATTTTTTTTCCGAGTTACGGTTTAAAAGATACAACCTTTTTTTTTAAATTTATGGGGTAAATGAAGAAGATGCGAAATCTTCTTTGTTTTGATAGATGCGAAACCTTCTTTGCTTTGCTAGATGTGAAACCTTTTTAATTTTGCTAGATGCGAAACCTTCTTTATTTTGATAGATGCACAACCTTCTTTGTTTTGCTAGATGCGAAACCTTCTTTGTTTTGCTAGATGAGAAACCTCTTTGTTTTTCTAGATGCGAAACCGTTTTTGTTTTGTTAGATGCGAAAACTTCTTTGCTACGCTAGATGCAAAACCTTATTTGTTTTACTAGATGTGAAGCCTGTTTAAATTGTGTGATGTTAGATGCAAATTCAGGACCACTATGATAGATGCTAGATGCGAAACCATATACTTAAAGCCCTGTGCAATATATATATATATATATATATATATATATATATATATATATATATATATATTTAATTTTTTTAAAAACATGAATGACACTAGTTTTGTTCATCTTAAAAAAACAAAACCAATGATATTTTCGAATTCTTTTTCCGACTTACGGTTTAAAAGATACAGACCTTTAAAAATTAAAATTAGAATAGAAAAGAAAGAGAAGTTTGTTACTTAATTTTACATAAAAGAGTATTTAAAGGTATAAAGCTCTCTTAAATTTTTTAGACCTTGTAATAGATTTGTTGAATAGGTCTTAAATGGTAAATCTCCCTTTATTTAATTAATTTATTTTTACTATTATAATATCACGCATATTTTTATTTATTATATTAGGCTATACTTTTAATTTTACTACATGATTATTTTTTTTCTTTCCATATTTTTTTTCTTGAATTGAATATATTTTTATTTTTGTTTAAGAACCATTAAATTATATATATATATATATATATATATATATATATATATATATATATATAATTTTACAAAATTTAAAAACACACCATCCACAAAACCTACGAAGAGCAACCAGATCTACTGTTTTGTTGATAATACAACTATTAAAATACATACAAATATTTTGATATAGACAAATATTAAACTAAAAATTGAAATTAACGATTGAAATATATAAATAATTTCAAATATAGATAGCAAGTCATGAACCGATTTTAACCGGGATCGGTTGTAAGTGGTATCGATGGAGACGATGCTTATTTTAAAAAATCGTTTTGAATATTCAAGCCCTATTCAATTTGACTGTCGTTTTGTATTTTATTTTGTTCTTTTTTTTTTACTTTTTTCTTACGTGTTTTATATCTTTAACGATTTTTTAGACACATGTATCATATTTTTTTTCTACATAAGCGTTGAATCATTGTTAAAAATGCTTTTGAAATTAAATATCGAGTTATAGTCATAATAATTAAGATTTTTTAAAATGTGGCTAGCGATTGTAGTAGCGAATTGGAAATAGGACATCCAAATTGCAAAATACAAAATAAAAATTAAAATTTAATTACGAGAAGAATATTTTAATTGCAAAACATGAGAAAAATTAATAACGTTTAAATGTGTTCATTGTTTTTTCAAAATATGAGTTAAATTCATTTGTGAAATGTGAGGCGAAATAATGATTATCCATACTTAACTCTAAAGGTAACATGATTCAAATATACATAAGGTTTTATATCAAATATGTTTCATCCAATATGAAAAAAATCGACTTTTAAGAGAACTTTTATTTCAGTTAAACAAAAGATTCTTCAACACCTATGGTATACTTCTTTATTAAGCTTCATTGAATGACTATTAAGATCACATTTTTACGAATGGTAACATTGAGATAAACCCAATAAATTTATTAATTGTGTATGATAGGTTACATAAGTTAATTAGCGCAAAATAAGATTAACTTTGTAACAATTATTTTTGGTCAACGTCAACAATTTTTTAATATTAATAAATTCATTTATGGTAGTCCACGAACTCTAATCAATGATATCATAAGATTTTAAAGTCACAATCTTATGTATTTTCGAGATAAATTTAGTGGAGTATTATGAATTTTACAAGTTCAGGGAGATTAAATTCAAATTTAGTGTTGTATGTCAACAATATATTCATTGTTATAAAACTATAGGTACTTGTTGCATGCCACTTTGACTGAAGAATTTGATGTGAAAGTTTTGGATGCAAAAACTCAGACACAATAAAATAGTTCTTGATGTTTTATAGGTTTAATACAGATACATTCTAAGATCTAGCTACAATGTTATGATGTTGAAAATAATAAGCTTATAAGTTCCATTAAGGTGAAATAAGATAAGTTATCTCGGTCAATATCTTGAGATCAATTTGTAAATTTAGGAGATACACAAAATTTTATATGTTTCAACCAATCGAAACACTTAATATATGCTCAGGTTGGTTCAATATAAGGTATACAATTCATGAAAAAAAAATCCCGAATAGATACTTAATTATTCTATGAATGAACCATTATGTAGTATGACATAAGTCCTTCGGGGTCTAGAAAGAACAAAACATCACATTAGATATAAAAAAGTCAGACAATTAAGAAGATCATTTACGTGCCATGACTTTATATGATTCAATGAATGTTAAATTAAATTGTATGATTTATATATGCATATTTTATGATATTAATATTTGTAGCACACTCAATAAAACCCAATGAAGAAAAAAATATTTAGTTCATTATCATTAAGAAAACTAAAATAAAGACAATAATGATAAAATTTATAATTCATTTTTGGTTAAGATTATAAGAAATAAAGATGAGAAAGAATAAGAAGTTGTAGAGGGTTCTACACCTGACGACTATGAAGAAGACACATACGAGGGGGCAGAAGATGGAGGTGAAACGGATTATGAGAAGAATGAATCTGGAGCTGTTGATGGACCGAACGATGTTATTGAGACATCTGGTAAGGGGAAGGCAAATGAAAAAACTTTGTATGTTTTAGGTGTTGACAATTGTATGCTTGTGGCGGCCAATTCTAGTAGTGGTGAACCAGCTTTGTCAGGAAGTGGAAATATTGAAAAAGACGAGGAAGTAACCACACATGGGGCAGATGTGGGTGTGGGTGCATAACAGCTGATGCTGAGGTGCAAATTCCTATTGTGGTAGCTGGGGGGGGGCATGAAATTATGGCAGCAATTGTTGAACCAATACCCATACAAGCAGAACCATATGTTATTGTAGCTGAAACAACATGAGAGTTAGTAATGCATAACAAAGTAGAAAAATGGAGTACAAAAGAGGTTGTGGAAAAAGGAAAGAAATTGATAGATAATGAAAATCGTGCAGAGGTTGCAGATAATGTACCTTGTAGTGAGGGTGCTTGCAAAAATACGGAGGCTGATTTGGAAATTGGACATGTTGGGGAGGTAACGAGTGGGACGGAACTAAATACAGTTGGGCCAGATGAAAGTGGCAGCAGCGTACCCAAACCAGTGGAGCAAGGACATGAAGATGTAAGTGGATCTTAAAATATTAAGATTCAACTTCTTATAGCTATTTTATGTGATGTTCTTTGTCTTTAATTTGGCGAAGGTTTTTTTTTTTTAAATTTTTGCTTTTTAATAGAGGGTTTTGCTGGTTGTTTTATTACATCAGGGGATGATTTTAAACTTGTAACTATTTCGAATTTTATATTATAACTATGTTGTTATGAATTTGGAAGTTCAAGATTTGATATTCATCTTACATCGCGTTCTGCATGTTAAAGGTTTTTTCGTCTCTTAGTCTTATATCGCGGAAGGGGAAGCGGAATGTTTTGATCTTCCAACCCTAGATGATAGAAGAAGTACAACCAGCAGGGGAAGGGGAAGCGGAATGTTTTGATCTTCCAACCCTAGATGATGCATTCCTACTATTTACCCAATCATTTTTCGACGAAGTTGAAAAGGCGGCGGCTATACACTGGAGTGGAGGAAATTTTGTTGGCAGTATTTCGTCTAAAATTTTATTACATGAGGAACCTCCAATGGTAAGTTCTTAACTATACTAATAAGCATAAATTTAGTTGTTACAGTTTGATTGTTATTTAGCACAATTTTTGTCGTTTTACAGTTACTAGATAACATTTATCCAAATTGGGATTTACTTACACAGTCACAATAAGTAGAAGCTATTTACCAATCTTGATAAATTGAAACAACAACTACAAAATTAATAGTCGTTAGTCAATACCGCAAGGTCCTTCAAATACAAAGAGACGAAGATCAAATCGACTCAAAAGTATGCGATTATATCCTCAAACATATGAGGATATAAATAAAATATATCCTTTAAATTAAAAAAAAGACAGTAAATGACAATAATATCTTGTAAATTAAAAGAAAGATAAAAATATAATTCCGTTGCCGGGACTTGAACCCGGGTCTCTCGGGTGAGAGCCGAGTATCCTAACCACCTAGACTACAACGGATTTATGTTCAACAATTGAATTGTATCTTAATGTCTCTTAGCTTTAAATTCAAATTATACCACCTAAATCATATACAAGAATTTTGACCATATAAATCTTTAATATAGTTAAAACACATACGAATAAAATATGAAAAACTAAGACACATTTAGAGTTTTCACAAAGAGTAAAGATTATTAAGAATATAAGCTCTTATTTATAAATAAAACATATGAGCTACTGAGTTTGGGCCTAATATCTCTAACACCATCTCGCAAACTCACAATGAAAGAGACACATTAAGAGTTTTCACAAAGAAAACCAAATTAAAATACCGACGGAGCATTTGTGAATAAATCCGCAAGTTATGTTTCATTGCGAAGAACTTCGCAAGTTGTTTTTAATCTTTAAAATGAATTCATACGTATTCACCGCTCACGACTAGTCCTACAAGGCTCATCGTAATGGAATCAAGAAACCTAAGAGGAACCAAACACTTCAACCATAGGAAGAAACCCAAAGTTCTTGAGAGACCAGAGTTACACAAGGAAGCACAACAATGCAACATTGGAGAACTCTTTTTACCCATGAGTAGAATTTTGATATTTTCTCATCTTTTTCATAACTCTTCTTCAGGTACTCTTTTTCATGCATCTTCTTCAAGTATTATTCTTCGCATTTCTTCTACCTCATCATCTTCTTCAACCAAATTCAAATCATCAAATTGAAAACATTTGTCAAAGTCCAAATATCAATCCAAATCGAACTTGAAAATAGAAACCAAAATTGAGTATAAAACCAAAATCGAATCCAAATCGAAACGCCAAACTCCAAAACCATAATAAATAAAACGCCAAAACCAAAAGTGAAATGTCAAAACCCAAAACCAAACTCCGAACTTTGAAATCAATCTAAACACCAAACTCAATCTAAACAAACCCAAATGAATCAAAATAACAATTGTCGATTTAAGAAAACGCCAGACATAATCCAAACGTCAAACAAAATCTAACACCAAACGAATCAAAACGAAAAACACCAATCGAAACAAACGTAAGACATAATCCAAATGTCAAACAAAATCTAACGAATCAAAACGACAAACACCGTTCTAAACAAACGTAAGACATAATCCAAACGTTTAACAAAATCTAACCATCAAATGAATCCAAACATAGTCTATATAAAATCTACACAAAATATATACCAAATCCAAATTCTAATTCAAATCCAAATCCAAAAGATGATAGAAAAAGACTACTACAGTTTTATTATTTAAACAACATACATTTTACAAAAAACATAATATCTAGGGAATATAAAATATATAAAATGAAATAGAAGAATAAGAAAATTTTATTAAAGCTTTTGTAATGTTGATGTTTTTTTTTTATATATTGTATATCCTATATTTATATTAGTACATTATTCTATTTTAATGAGGATCATATTTTTGACTAATATAATATTTTCTCTAAAATACAAAATCAAATCTCTAAAAGAATATGAATAATATTTTTATATCAAAATATATTATCCAAATATTTAAACAATATATTAATTAATTAATTAACTTAATTAATATATTTCTAGCTTAATTTAATTTTGGTTCCAACATTATCTCTATAACGGAATTGTAAAAAAAAAATACACTTGGCCAGTAATGAAACCTTTACAAATGACCCAATTCTTTGTATCCAAATCCTGAGCATCGAACAAACACTAAGCTTATCACTTTCAATGGAGACTAAAGTTGACATAAAAAGTGGTTTTATTTAGATTCGCTTTGCTTTCGGGTATATGGTTGTTTATCAAACAGATGTATTAAACCGTGGTAAAAAACAAATGACAAAATCTGTGTCATGGTAAAAAACAACTACGATATCAGATGGCTTGTCAAATTCATAAGCCGGGAGCTCTTCAAAAATACCCCTTTCTCAGTGTATTAAACCATGGGGAGCAACCATGCGAAGTGACAAATAAAAAAAATGTATATAAGAACAAATTTCTTAACGCGGACCTCTCATCTTCATCGCCAACTATACTTCCTAATAAAGGCTTCTCTTAAGATGGAACGATAGCTCTGGCAGAGATGAAAGTTCCTTTGGGAAGAGATGAAGCTTTGAGTCTGACTTGTGATCCAAACCTTAATGCAATATCTTTAATTCTTTCGTCCATAGTTGCTCTCATGTAAATTGCATTTGCTTGATTTTTTGCTCGCAATACGGTTCTCTTGGTATTTAGAACACCAGTGATTTCATCTTGAGCACTCTGAAGGTAAGGTGAGAGACTATCAGCGGTTGGTAATCTAAGGGTGATTACTCTTGATACATCTGCTTGATAAACAACCATATACTCGAAAGCAAAATGGATAAAACCACTTTTTATGTCAACTTTAGTCTCCATTGAAAGTGATAAGCTTAGTGTTTGTTCGATCTGGATACAAAGAATTGCGTCATTTGTTCGTTACCGGCCAAATGTGTTTTTTACCACTCGTTATAGATTTTATGTCTGAACTCATTAGCTCTTATGTTTTATCTATAAATAAAAGGTTAATGTTTTTTTTAAAAATGTACGTTTTTATAAAAAATTGTAGTAGTCTTTTTTTGTATCATCTTTTACATTTGGATTTGAATTTGAATTTGGATTTGGTATATATTTTGTATAGATTTTATATAGACTGTGTTTGGATTCATTTGATGGTTGAATTTTGTTTAACGTTTGGATTATGTTTTACGTTTGCTTAGATCGGTGTTTGTCGTTTTGATTCGTTAGATTTTGTTTGACATTTGGATTATGTCTTACGTTTGTTTAGATTGGTGTTTGTCGTTTTGATTCGTTTGGTGTTAGATTTTGTTTGTCGTTTTGATTCGTTTGGTGTTAGATTTTGTTTGACGTTTGGATTATTTCTGGCGTTTTCTTAAATCGACAATTGTGATTTTGATTCATTTGGGTTTGTTTAGATTGAGTTTGGTGTTTAGATTGATTTCAAAGTTCGGAGTTTGGTTTTGGGTTTTGACATTTCACTTTTGGTTTTGGCGTTTTATTTTTATTTTTGCTTTCAGTTATGGTTTTGGAGTTTGGCGTTTCGATTTGGATTCGATTGGTTTTATACTCAATTTTGGTTTTTATTTTCAAGTTCGATTTGGATTGATATGTGGACTTTGACAAATGTTTTCAATTTGATGATTTGAATTTGGTTGAAGAAGATGATGAGGTAGAAGAAATGTGAAGAATAATACTTGAAGAAGATGCATGAAAAAGAGTACCTGAAGAAGAGTTATGAAAAAGATGAGAAAATATCAAAATTCTACTTATGGGTAAAAAGAGTTCTCCAGTGCTTGTTGTGCTTCCTTGCGTAACTCTGGTCTCTCAAGAACTTTGGGTTTATTCCTATGGTCGAAGTGTTTGGTTCCTCTTAGGTTTCTTGATTCCATTACGATGAGCCTTGTAGGACTAGTCGTGAGCGGTGAATACGTATGAATACATTTTAAAGATTAAAAGTAACTTGCGAAGTTCTTCGCAATGAAACATAACTTGCGGATTTATTCACAAATGCTCCGTCGGTATTTTAATTTGGTTTTCTTTGTGAAAACTCTTAATGTGTCTCTTTCATTGTGAGTTTGAGTGATGGTGTTAGAGATATTAGGCCCAAGCTCACTAGCTCATATGTTTTATTTATAAATAAGAGCTTATATTCTTTGTAATCATAAGCGTAACATGCAAACGTAACCCGCATTATGTAAAATATCAAAAGCAGAAACGCGTCACGTTCGCATGATGGTTATCTAAAGTAATGTATCATATTCGCATCGTCTTCAACTTAACGTGTAAGAAAGAAACGCCATGATAGTACAAGCGAGTCCGCTTTCAGCTAAACTATAAGAAAACTTATAAAACCCAGTTTTAATATCGAAAACAACTTACATAAACTTTAATATACACCGAATAAATTTGGAAACTTTAAAAAGACTTACAAAACCGAGCTTAAACAAACCTAGGTTACATAAAAGCTTCCACTCGTTGACAAAAGAAAAAAAATACAAAACCCAGCTGCCAAGAACAAACTCATATAACAGCTTCAAATCATGGTGAAGAAAAGCACGCAAAACCCAGGTCTGAAAACAACTTCAACTCGTCTACAAACAAGCTTTAAAAAGACCTTCAACAATCAAAACAATAATATATATATATATATATATATATATATATATATATATATATATATATATATAATATTACCTGTAAATTGTTTCGAGAAAGAACCAGTTTCAACAATAAAACAATAAAGAGGTACTCTAAATGGTTTGGTGAGAAGGTATAGGTTCATGACCAATTTTAATATAATTTAAAATAGCAGGGCAGGTTGTACTATTAAAAATTCAAAATTTGAATTTTGGTCGGAAAATAGACTCAGCCAAATTTTGAAGATAGTTCATGAATGAAAATATAAGCTGAGTATTGGAATGGAATTAGTTTGGTGAGATGGATGTTTAGTAGGCATACAAAATAGTTGAGGGTACTAGATGATAATTAGTTTGGTGAGAAGGTACTTGGTGTGACATTTTCCTTTTTTTATATTTTTTTAATTTAAGTTTAAAAGTAGAAAAATGAAAGTATATATAAAAAAACGATGTCTTAGAGATGTCTTGTAGGAGGCATGAGACTGCTGAGACGCTTCGACGCGGCCTGCACTGCAACCTCGTTTTGCAGTGGCACGCCAACGTCAGTTTTTAATATGTTTAAGCCCTGCTTGTTTTTATTTCGGATTCCGTTGCTGCTTACATGTTTATTCTTATTTCGTAATGGTTATCATCTTATCAAAATGAATGTTGCCATTGTGAACTTTCATATTGGTTTGTGTATGCCTTCCGCAGGCAGCAACTAAAATATTGGCAACACAACTAATAAAACTAAGACAACAAATATCCGACTTACTGTTATTTATTTTAGTGTAATTGGATCGACTAGTCGACCAATTTAATCATGATATATTATCAAACAAGTCGTAGAGTGCGGAGTGCACGCTTGTTAGATTATATCACGATTAGCGGCTACTGTTGCAAGTCAACAGAATTTCGAAATTGAAAATTTGACCGTTTTATTCAAATTTGAAAATTTGACCGTTTTAACACAAAACCGGTTGAGAGACCCTAACTGCCCTAACTTCCAAACTGTATTTTGGTTGGTCGAAATTATAAATATGGGTTCTGTTAAAAGGAAATCATATCATTTTCATCCTCTCTGTTCAAAGTACATATCTCTGATTTTATCCAATTGAAATTTTTGGAGAACCCCAAAAATATTTCAATAAGAAATTGTTTACAAGACTTCAGAGATTATCCGGAAAACGAAACACTATTTTCTACATTTTATTGAAATATTCTGGTCTTGTTGATGAAGATAGAGATGACGAACGGAGGAGAATCTGCGAAGGAGATGACAAGTAAATTCGCTAAGTTGGACAAGTTCGAAGGACATGATTTCAGACGATGGCAGAAAAAGATGCATTTTCTGTTGACTACACTCAAGGTTGTGTATGTCTTGAGTACCCCCTGGCCAGAGATCACTGAGAATGAAACATTGGAACAAACAAGGAGGCGCAGCAAGTGGGAGAATGATGACTACATTTGCCGAGGCCATATATTAAACGGTATGTCTGATACTTTGTTTGATGTATACCAAAATGTCGAATCTGCAAAAGAATTATGGGATTCTATAGAATCAAAATACATGGCAGAAGATGCTTCTAGTAGGAAGTTCCTGGTTAGTAATTTTATAAATTACAAAATGGTTGACTCTAGACATGTAATGGAACAGTATAATGAACTACTAAGAATTCTGGGTCAATTTGTTCAACACAATATGAAAATGGACGAATGTATTTCGGTTTCTTCTGTTATTGACAAATTGCCTCCTTCGTGGAAGGATTTTAAACACACACTGAAACACAACAAGGAAGAAATGACTCTAGTCGAACTTGGTAGTCATTTTAAGATTGAAGAGTCTCTAAGGGCTCAAGATGAATTAAGTAATCCCAAGGGTAAAAACCAAGTGGGAAACTCATCTGTAAATATGGCTGAAAGCAGCGGATTCTTTAAGAATGGAAATACAGATAAGGGGAATAAACGAAAGTTTAAAGGAAACAACAAGAACAGTTATTTTAACAGCAAAAAGCCTAAAATAGCATGCTGGAAATGTGGCAAACCTGGTCACTTTAGAAGGGATTGTCGAGTTGGAAAAGGCAAAAATAATGTTGGTCCAAGTGGGAACAATGCTGGTTCAAGTGGACACAATGCTGGTTCAAGTGGATCTAAGGATCCTGAAAAGCAACAAGGTCAGATTTTATTTCAGAATTCTAATTCTGGTCAAAATTATATATCTCTAATATCTGAAGCATTTTATGTGCAGGATGATGATGTTGCTTGGTGGGTTGATTCGGGAGCAACAAGTCATGTATGTAAAGATCTTCGATGGTTTAGTAATTTTCAACCGATTGAAGATGGACCTTCACTTAAGATGGGAAATGTTGCTACCGAACCAATCAAAGGACTAGGAAATGTTAAATTACTATTTACTTCTGGAAAGTACATATTATTGAACAATGTATTGTATGTTCCTGGGATTCGAAAGAATCTTTTGTCTGGTGTTGTTTTAAACAATTGTGGTTTCAAACAAGTGTACGAAAGTGGCAAATATGTTTTGTCAAAACATGGTGTATTTATGGGATTCGGATATTTATGTAATGGTATGTTTATGTTAAATATTAATGTTTCTTTCGAAAATGATTCTGTTTGCATGACTTCTACTAGTGTGTGTAGAAATATAAATAAAACAGAATTATGGCATGCTAGATTAGGACATGTTCATTATGAAAGAATAAAAGACATGTCTAAAATGAGCCTTATTCCTCCTGTTGATGCAAATAATGAAAAATGTAAAACTTGTATGTTAACTAAGATAACTAGAAAACCTTTCAATAATGTTAACCGAGTTTCCAAAATATTGGAACTAGTACATAGTGATTTATGTGATTTCCATGCTACACCTTCATTAGGAAATAAAAAGTATGTTATTACTTTTATTGATGATGCATCTAGATATTGCTACATTTATTTGTTGCATGCTAAAAATGAAGCTCTTGATAAGTTTAAAATCTATAAGGAAGAAGTAGAGCTACATAAGAATGATTTGATTAAAAATCTACGTACGGATAGAGGAGGTGAATATTATGATCCAATATATTTTCAGTCTACGGGTATAATTCATCAAACCACGGCTCCTTATACACCACAACAAAATGGTATAGCTGAAAGGAAGAATAGGACTTTGAAAGAAATGGTTAATTCCATGTTGTCCTATTCGGGTTTGAGTGAAGGATTCTGGGGTGAGGCTATGTTAACAGCCTGTTATTTATTGAATCGTGTTCCTACTAAAAGGAATAAGATGACCCCGTATGAGCTTTGGTTTAAGAAGCCTCCAACACTAAATTATCTGAGAGTTTGGGGTTGTAGAGCTGTTGTAAGACTCACTGAACCTAAAAGGAAAAATTTGGGTGAAAGAGGTATAGATTGTATCTTCATTGGGTATGCTGAGCATTCCATTGCATATAGGTTCTATGTGTTAGAATCTAATGACTATGTGTCGGTGAACACAGTTATCGAGTCAAGAGATGCAATATTTGATGAAGAGAGATTTACTTCTATACCTAGACCTAGAGATTTGATTCAAAACTCTTTGAATAGGAACTCAAGTGAAATTGAAAATATATCAAGTGGTACCAATTGTGTACCTAGACCTTCTAAACCAAGGAGAAGTACTAGAGCCAGAAAAGCTAAGTCGTACGGATCTGATTTTCAACTATATTTAGTTGAAGGGTCAAGAGATAAGATTGACTATCAATATCAATACTGTTTTGTTATTGAAGATGATCCAAGGACTTTTAGTGATGCTATGGCATCAAGGGATGCTGCATTCTGGAAAGAAGCTATCCAGGATGAAATAGAGTCTATCATGCATAATAATACATGGGAGTTGGCTGATTTACCTCCTGGGTGCAAATCATTGGGAAATAGATGGATATTTAAACGAAAAATGAAAGTAGATGGTACTATTGAAAGGTATAAAGCTAGATTGGTTATCCAGGGATTTAGACAAAGAGAAGGCATTGACTTCTTTGATACTTATGCTCCGGTTGCTAGGATTTCCACTATTAGATTGTTGATTGCACTTGCATCTGTATACAATCTTGTAATTCATCAAATGGATGTTAAAACAGCATTCTTGAATGGTGATTTGGATAAGGAGATTTATATGAAACAACCGGAAGGGTTTGTGATGCCTGGTTGTGAAAACAAGGTATGCAAGTTGAAAAAGTCTTTGTATGGTTTGAAACAAGCACCAAAAGATTGGCATCAAAAATTTGATAATGTGATATTGTCTAATGGATTTATTCTTAACCAAGCAGACAAGTGTGTATATAGCAAATTTGATAATTCTGGTAAAGGAGTTATGATTTGTCTATATGTGGATGATATGTTGATTTTTGGTACTGACCAAAATCAGGTTAATGAAACGAAGAATTTTTTATCATCTAACTTTGAGATGAAGGATTTGGGGGAAGCTGAAATGATTCTTGGTATAAGAATCAAGCGAAAGAACAATAGTATATCGATTTCTCAATCTCACTATATTGAGAAGATATTAAATAAATTTAATTTTAAAGATTGTTCTCCGGTAAGCACACCTATAGATCCTAGTCTTAAGCTTCTACCTAATAAAGGTATTGCTGTATCTCAACTTGAATACTCGAGAGCCATCGGGTGTCTTATGTATGCCATGACTAGCACTAGGCCGGATATTGCCTTTGCTGTTGGAAAACTTAGTAGGTATACTAGCAATCCTAGTTCGCATCATTGGCAAGCTTTAAATCGAGTATTCAAGTACTTGAAAGGAACCATGAATTATGGTTTAACTTATACCGGATTTCCTTCTGTACTTGAAGGATATTCAGACGCGAGTTATATTTCCAATATGGAAGATCATTCTTCCACAAGTGGATGGGTATTTATACTTGGGGGAGGTGCTATCTCTTGGGCGTCTAAGAAACAAACTTGTATTACTGATTCAACAATGGAATCAGAGTTTGTGGCATTAGCAGCAGCGAGTAAAGAAGCTGAGTGGCTAAGAAATTTAATGTATGAAATTCCGTTGTGGCCCAAACCGATATCACCTATATCTATCAGATGTGATAGTGAGGCTGCCTTGGCCAATGTTTATAGACAAGTTTACAAAGGTAGGTCTAGACACTTAGGTGTTAGACACAGTATGATTCGTGAGCGTATCACGCATGATGTTATATCAGTAGAGTTTGTGAGAACTCAATATAACTTAGCCGATCATTTAACCAAGGGGTTAAATAGAGATCTTGTGCACAAATCGGCTATTGGGATGGGATTAAAGTCCATTTGAAATCTCTCATGTTGAGATACCCAATTCCCATCTAATATGACATTAGGTGTTGAATTCAATGTGGAAAGCTTAACATCAAGACATTGGAACACATTTGTATATCATCCCAAGGTATGTGTTCAGAACTGCAAGTTGTGAAGGTTGAAGATTATCTTCTTAATAGCTCTTTTGAAAAATTGCATATGCAGGTGCAAGATGAAAAGAACTACCTATTTGAGCATGAAGTTTAGCCGCTTCAAGAAGCTAGGACTTGGCTTTGATATGCTTAAGAAGGATAAGGACACAAGGCTAGTAAAATATAGTGTCAAGTAAGAACAAGTGAGAATGTAAATTTATGTGTATATTATCTTCATGTATTCATTGTGAATAGTAAAGGTTCAATCCTTAGTGATACCTTGATATTCGAATATTTGAAATGTGTAATATACTAATGTGAAATTCAATCGTTACGATATTTCATTTATGCATAAATTTGATATTTGATATGATTGTGTTTAGTAGATCATGAATTACACTAAAATGGGGGAAGATTGTTATTTATTTTAGTGTAATTGGATCGACTAGTCGACCAATTTAATCATGATATATTATCAAACAAGTCGTAGAGTGCGGAGTGCACGCTTGGTTAAATCGGCTACTGTTGCAAGTCAACAGAATTTCGAAATTGAAAATTTGACCGTTTTATTCAAATTTGAAAATTTGACCGTTTTAACACAAAACCGGTTGAGAGACCCTAACTGCCCTAACTTCCAAACTGTATTTTGGTTGGTCGAAATTATAAATATGGGTTCTGTTAAAAGGAAATCATATCATTTTCATCCTCTCTGTTCAAAGTACATATCTCTGATTTTATCCAATTGAAATTTTTGGAGAACCCCAAAAATATTTCAATAAGAAATTGTTTACAAGACTTCAGAGATTATCCGGAAAACGAAACACTATTTTCTACGCTTACAAGGGAGTAGAACTCAAATGCGGGTATACCTATACAATTTGTGGCTTCTCTATCTCTTCATGGAGTCCTTTACGTTATCAATTTTCAGATGTTCAGGTCGCCGAACTTCTAGGGAACGATCTTATTTTGATTGGATGTACTTTTCAGATGTGCAGATCGCAGAATTTCTAGAGAAAGAACTTATTTTGATGGGATGTATTTTGATGGGATGTATTTGTTGATTGGAGTATCCTCTGAAGTATAGCAGTTTGTTTTAGATTTTTGGTGGTTCTATTTCTGCTTGTGTTCTCTGTAGTTATAGGGAATTTTACATGGCCTAGACCAAAAATGAAGAAATTGTATGGAAATATGTCTTTTAGTACTTTTTCTGATAACTGTTGTTCTTTTAGTGTCTATTGTCGAGTTATTATTGAAGTTGTGTATTGAACTAGTCTTTGAGCTAACAATTGTGTTATCTTGTTGCAAGTTGGGGAGTAGTTAGATTCCTATTGTTATGGATTCTCAGTTTTTCGGTAGAGAGTTTATAAATGGCACGAGACTTGTTTTTGTTTGATGATGATAAACTTGTTCGATACAAAAAGAGAATGAAGAGCATAACTGAGTCTGAGCTTAAGACTACAGAGCAGCCAGCAGCAGCTCCGATGTACAAGATGCAACAGCCCATGTATCATACATTTGAGCCAACTCCGCAGGTACCACAACCGTCAGCTGCTCCACCAACTCTTTCAGCACCAGCACCGGCTCCAGCAAAAAGGTTCTATCCTCTAAGTCCATAAAATGCCCCATGACTGGAACCTTCTACCGTTGCCTTTGGCCCAGACAACCATCTTTTGTAAAGGTAAATGCCTGTGTCATATCGTATGTGAAAAGGTAATGGAATCTGTTCATATTGCTGCCAACAAAAATACTGTTTCTGGTAATTGCGAATCCCACTATACAAAATGATTGCGCATTAGCTCTCCATCAAGATCGGTTCCTTTGTCATCTCCTTCTCTCAGTCTACATTTCTGGTGCTGCAGTTCAGTCACAAAAAGCTACAGAACTCTAGTATTAATCTTTCTATCATGATCTATTTTCGCTTATTTCTTATGCTTTTGTTCGATTGCCTCATGATTTCACCTCGAAAGTGAATGAATCTCGGTATGTGATTTTGTTGCGTATATAGTTAGCTGAACTGGTGATTAGTGTAATTGTGGTATTTAATATGTTCTATTTGTTAGTTGGCTGTTTTCAGGACAATCCAGAGAGTGTGTTCTTAGGAAAGGGTGCTTATTGATCGAACTGGAGCAGATTACGAATTTATATGCCATGATTGTGGAGGTTGTGTTGTTGTGCAATTGTGTGCAGTAGGTAGATCGAACATAGAACAAGTGCTTGAAATGTTGTGATTTTCCAGTTAATTAGTGTTTTCTTCCGTTTTGTTTGGATTAAGTTGGGTGGAGAAATCGATCGGATTGGATAAGGTCAAATATAGAATGCATAAGGTATAGATAGCTGCTGGAAGAGACAGTTTAAGATGTATTTTTGTAATTAGATTACTTGAATAATAAACTAAACAGTCAAGGTGTTTAAGGAGAAGGATAATCACATCGATTTTATGCTGACCGTCTGATGGATCCTTTATCTTACCTTTTTTGCGGTTGACAGTTGCTATGTACTCTCTTGTAGAACATGATGGTTGTACGAACACTTCCTACTTTTTTTTATTATATATTGAGAAGCAATACATCCTCGACTAGTACTTCTTCTCAGTGGCTATGGTGAAGGTTATGGGCGTGTAAATTTTAACTTGTGTGATTGATTTTTCAGCTGGAACAATATGTCCCTCGTTTCGCAGGCAGCTGTGTCATATAATGTTCCCAATGGGGTTAGTAGCTGTAAGAAAGGAAGCCATGCACGTTCTAGTATTGGAGAAAACATGAACGCATCTAAAGCAACGGAAATATGTGTCAGTTTTAACACTACATACAGTTCTGCTAAGACTGCGTTTTTGCGTTTTGACTGTGCAAGGGTTGGAAGCAAAAATGGGAATCGAGTAGTTGTGGCTGCAAGCTCTCCTACACACGATGCTACTGTAACTACGGAGCCATTGACAAAGGAGGATCTTGTTGGGTACCTGGTTTCTGGATGCAAGCCGAAACATAAATGAAGGTAGAAATTTTCAACTTTTTCTGTAATCCAGATTAGCACTGCAATATTTTTCTTCCTGCATTATATATAGTTCAGTTTTTTGCTTATTCTCATCCTCTAAATTGTCCGTGAAAAAAATAGATTATCTTATTTTATACTGAATTTATATTATAGTAGGGCCTCATTTCTTTTGAATTTTATCTTTACATTTGTATCTAATACCTTGGTTTTTGCAGAATAGGTACTGAAGATGAGAAATTTGGTTTTGATATGAACACTCTACGTCCCATTAAATATGATCAAATAGCTGAGTTGCTTAATAGTATTTCGGAAAGATTTGTTTGGGAGAAAGTCATGGAAGGTGACAAATTATAGGACTCAAGCAGGTAAGACATTAGTTGTAATTTTGATATATTGTTGCGAGTTTTTGTTTTGTATATCTACTTTGCATCTCTATTGGTTAACTTATGTATGTCAGTTGAATGGTGAAGCTAAAATAGTCAATAACGCAAAACCGAACGAAATAATTTCGGTTCTGATAATATTGTCAGTAGGATGTATGAATCTGTTTGTAAATTGTGTTGTTTGTACCTCCTGTTGGCCAGGGAAGGCAAAGTATATCACTAGAGAGCCTGGTGGTCAGTTTGAGGTATGTGGTGCACGTCTCGTAACTTTGCATCAAACGTGTGCAGAGGTCAACTCTTACCTTTATAAGGTCAGTCACTATTTTGTATCAAGCATCTACAAATTTACATTGGGGATTAGAAGCTTTGCTGATGTATACTATCTTTGGTGTTGAGCATTAGTGTGGATGGTAATTTTTTTATTATAAGAATGGGAACGTTAGTCTGTTACAATGAATTATTATATCTTTTTCATTTTTAATCAGATAATAGTGTGTTTCGTTAATTACACACATTAGATAAATTCAGGGTCTCTCTCATTTTTTCATACTTGTATCAGAACTTGCTGTAAAATTTTGTTGCTCAATAGCTTCTTGAGTAGACAGATTAAGCAGACTGGTATCCACTTCATTGCATTCAGATGAGCGCCCTGTGTTTTTCCAGAAAACTGGACAACCCGACCACTTCTGTCAACCTCAACGAGTCCATAGTCCGATGCACGACTGTTGCCTACTGCAGCATATGAAATGGCAATATCGGCATTGCGGTCGACATGCTGTTAAACAAAATCCATATATTCCATTCCATATAGATGATCCCCTGGCAAGATCAGTATATTCTTGATGTTCGTGTTCTTTGCATACTTAACTTTACCCATGCAAATTGTCTTACACCATCTGTGGTTCCTTGAAGCCATTTTTTCCTACTTCTTCAGCTGTTTGTACAGCAGCCAAAACCTCGACAAATCACTCTCCAAAGTTGATGCCATTTCCAAAATATGTTCGCGCAAGATGAGGATTAAGGGAGGCAAAATTAAACTACGTCAGCACAAAAAATTTGTTTGTACAACTGTTGATGCAGTTGGTCATCAGAATATCTATAAGTCTATAACACCCTCCAACAGAACTGCTGGCGTAGCTGCCCTTCTGGTAAGAGAAAATAGTTTAGCCCCTGTACCTTCCTCCTAATATAATCGCAGCAACGCTTTTCCGGATTTGCCCGTACCGGGTAGAAAATCGGAGCCTGTCTCGTCAAAGCTTCAGTATCATCAGTGTACTCCTTAAATGAGGAAAGCTTGCTCAGTGTATGATCAATAACAATAAAGTAAGCTTCGAGCAACATTTCTAATAGATCAATGTTCTCTCCAGAACTAGAGGAACTCATAAAGCTATC
Organism: Limnanthes douglasii subsp. nivea; assembly: GCA_036936605.1. Taxonomy (NCBI): domain Eukaryota; kingdom Viridiplantae; phylum Streptophyta; class Magnoliopsida; order Brassicales; family Limnanthaceae; genus Limnanthes; species Limnanthes douglasii. The sequence continues at coordinate 166,283,340 of JAUPFV010000005.1, read as the reverse complement.
GTGCCTGCTTGTACCAGCAAGAGTACTAAAAGCCCGTTGCAACTTCTGGGCTCCACTGATCGACACCCCTAGTGAAACAGGTGGCGATTTTGAAATCACCCTGCTTGCACATGGAGACTTGTTTTCCGGTAATTCATATAATCGAGTACAAACAGAACCAACTGATGTTATATGATATCCCTTGGTGCTAAAAGAGAGTATTTTCAGTGACAATAATTCATCGCTTAGTTCCAACATCCCGCAAAATCTCGGCTGACATTACGGCCATTAACTGGAAAAGATGAAACACTGGAAGGAGATCGATGAGATATGCTTCTCGATTCTTTCTGCAAAGGTCCAAGTAGTGGGCCGCAACTATTATTTGCTTCGCCAAAGAATTGGATGGCAATAATATGAGTGATCGTGTCATCATCTCCATATATAGGGTCAGCTGCAAGTTGTTCATCCATCATGTCATCAGTTTTTCGCACACTATCTTGACAAACGAACCGATGTTTGGAGTTATCTTTGAGTCTGTCACAAATATGCATATATTTTCAGCCCTGGGTAAATCTCCAGAGTACAGCTGCAAGTATTTCTGTATGTGGGACTCCACGCTTCAATGTTGCAGCTGACAAGGCTTCCCCGCACTCTAGAGACTCAGCAGCACCTCTATTAAAATTTATACCAGAGAAACATCTTTAACTATCAGAGATGTCTACAATGTTTCAAACAGAACTCCTCAGCTTCAATAGCTGCAGCCAGAGTGCGATGAACTATGATATCTGGATAACAACCCAATGGAGATGTAAAATGAATAACACAAGCACTGGAATCAATATGAAAAGCATAACACAAGCACTGGAGTTTCCCATATGAAGTCTTCTGATCTAATGCTTTGCTGTCAGTAAACTTTGAAAGCATAGATTGTGAACTCGCTTCTGACATTAACAGTGCATCAACAGCAAAAAAGACCCCTTCCTTATGAAAGAGTTCAACAATGTCAAACATAGATTGTGAACTCGCTTCTGCAAGCTCATATCTCTGTCAGACATTTCTTCGAACACCGTAACTACACACTTAACTTTACGAGTTGCGGAGACAAAAACAATGAGAGAATCGATTAATTTTATTAGAAGATCAACAATAGAAACATTAGGAGTCTGGGGGTGAGAGAATCGATTCATTTTATTAGAGGATCATCAATAGAAACATTAGGAGTCTGGAGAGGTTGAGAAACTCGATATCTCGTTCATATCGATCCATATGCCATCCTAAACAAACATTTTCAACAGTCCACCTTTTCTTTGGAGGTTTTAAAAGGTCTCCAATGGTATTAAAATTTTCAGCAAAGACATCCTCCCAAAGTATCGATTGTTCATGTTTTTATAATGTATATGATATCTTGAATAGAATTGGTATCCATTGTTTAATTCTAAGAGGAGGATTTTTATCTACCCTTAGCTTAAATATTTGGTTTCCAAATTTCTAATTTTTCTGATTTTTTAATTTCATCTCTATTCTCATCGACTTCATTGTTATGCTTACTAGCTGGTACTGGTTTAGATACAATTTTAGCGCCAAACCATTGCATGATGGTTTTAAATATACGCGATGACACATATATAATCTTGCATTTATTCATTACAAAATTATATGGAAAACATGATTCATGTATTCACGTACCAGAGATTCGTGCTCTTATATCAAACTGATGCATCGGTATATGGAAAAGAACAAAGGGTTAACGAAACATGATCTAAGGTTAAAACAATTATTTAACATTAGGGTATGAAATGCTTTATAGATGAGAAATTTATAAACCCTAATCAAATATTTTAAAAAGACATAATAAAAAAAATGCAATCAAATTTGAATGCAATAAGATTTTATTCGCCACATAAAATAAATCCTTAAAATATTAAAATGAAATAAAATAAAAACATATTTTTGTTTGGGCTTCTCAACTACATCACAAAAACTCGTTGAAGTATTTAAGATCACGTTTAGAATTTTCTCAACCATTTTTGTTAGTTTAATGGATACAAGGACTCCCTAAAGTAGTTATGATTACATTTCGAATTACCTCGCGCTTAGATTTTTTGTTTAAATAAGAGGTACAAAGACTCTTTGATTTCTTCGCATAATCAATCATATGATACTTAAGATGAAAAATATTTTTTTAGTAGCATATACCTCATTCAAACTTTCCTGCGCCACTAGGGTGGAAATAGTGTATCTCAAAATGAAAATTTATAAGGAAAATAATAATAAATGTAATTGCAATAATAGAAGTGGTAGCCGAAACTATAGTGTGCTTAAGAATTATAGAGCTCCAAATGATATATGTTACATGGATGGCGAAACGATTACCCTTTCTCATCTAAAAACCTGTAAATTACAGGCTTGACCTTTGATTTTATTGTGTATTACCCTTTCCAGTTTAGGTCAAAACTTCACAAGAGGTTTGTCTTTTGTATGCAGGAATACTCTCCTAAAGACTTCGTTTTTAACATTAAAGCCTCTTAAGAAATTTTTTGGATTGTATATGTTCTCTATCATACTTTCGTAATGGTATGATCTTAGGTGATTCTTTACTTAATGAAATCAAGCTCAACTCTTCTAGATTCGACGTTCCTTCTTTCATCATATGTTGTTATTCTATATAAAGTTATACCAATTTTAATTAGTATGACTGTTTCCATTTCATGTACCATATAAAAAGGTATTTCTGCCATTTTAGTTCTTGGTGTAGTTCGATATGACCATAATACTTTATGTAAGAAATCAAGATTTATGACCTCCACATGACCATTTACATGTGGATGGAAAAAAAGATAATTTTTTGTCATATACCTTTTATGTAGTATATAATAATGATAGGTGATCATTTTGCAACTGTGTTTCATTATGTGTAGTGATGACCCTTGGAATCTTGTATCTGCAATATAATTATCCTTCAGAAAGTTGATATATTCCTTTAGTGTGATACTTGATAAAGGTTGTGCTTCTATCCACTTTGAAAAATAATATATAATTAATAAGAATTATCTTCCTCCTGAAGAAATTAAGAGGGTATTCACAATGTCAAGGCTCATCTACTGAATGGAATAACCTTTGAAATGGTAACTAAGACAACGGTTGGAACTTGTATTGAAATGATAAAACGTTGGCAAGTGTTACAATTTTCAAAAATTGTATTTGCATCTTCCATGATGGTAGGCAAGTATTATAATTGTAGCATGAGTTTTCTATATAGTGTTTTATAGTCATAGTGGGTACTCTCTCCCCCATCGTGGAGTTATACCACAACAAAAATGCATCTTCAGGTCCGAGATATCGAAGTAAGGGTCTGGTAAGTCTATTCCATACAAAGTTTTGCCAACCCATACAAATTTTGTTGATATCATTTTAATACACCCAATTCAACCTTGTTTTTTGGTAGTTTTACTTCTATAAGATATGCTTTTCTGAGGGATCTCTAATCTTTTATTATTTTTCTTTTTCAATAAGCATGACCCTTGTTGTGGAAAATATTGATAACAATCAGTTTGGTACGGTAATTGATGACTTCACTTTGAGGATTATTCTTGGTGCTGAATCTGCACAGGCTGAATAATTAAAAACATCGACTGATTCTTTCTCTACCCGTGGTACTTACTCAAAAACTATATCATTAAACAATTCTACGTGAGGGAAAAGTTACTTCAAGTTTTGAAAAAAAATTCTCATTTTAGCCTTTGAGTGGCATAAGGCTCGGTTAACTACTAGTTCAAAGTACGTGAGGAAATTCATCCTTATGGTCCACAAATGATAGCTAGTTTAAACCCAATTATTTCACCCTCATACTTTTCGTCATTACTAGAATTAAAAAAGTCAAATTTTATGGTCTTGTTCATTGTTTTTCGTGAAGAAGATAAGCTTTAAACTCATCCTCCAGAACTCATGTTGTTTCTTCCTCTATCTGTTCTCATTCTTACATATTTGAACTCTGAGTAAATGTCTTATTATATAAGGGTACACTTTAAACGGGTTTAAGAATTTATATTTTATATCATTATTCACTTTATATAATGAAGTAAATTTTTATTTCATCATTTTTATTATAACTTTAATTTTTTTATCAGCTTTGTTATTCTTTTCACCTGAAAAATAGTAGTTTATCTTCCCATATAAATCATCTATAAATTGTCGGACATTTTTAAACTTCATTTTTTCTTTTTACAAACTTGACTACACACCTATGTTAAGGTATGAATTTGCATTCATTTGACATAAGTGATATGGATTTTTGTTCATTAATTTGTAAGTTATTTGAGTTTTAAGTTGCAACGACTCTTTTTCTTTTAAGTCTCTCAAGTTATTTTTTGTTTGATTGATAAGTTATTAAGTATTAGTACTTTTGACGTATGTTACCCTTAAAGTACGTTGTATTTAGAGATATTTTAAGGTGTTTTAACAATTATTTTTTTGCAAACAATGAATTTTTGCACCAAATTCATACCAAATCCGCATCACATTCGCATAAATTATACAAAAAATTATACTAAATTTTGTAGAAATCGGTAGAAAATATTTAGATGAGAAAAAAACTACAAGAGAAGTGGACAAACCCATATAATTAATTATTAATATGTGAGAAATTAACGAGGCCATGTAGTTATGATTTAACTTAATATAAGAAAAGCATATTTATATATATCGGATAATCTACCAATAACCACCCATAATCAAAACTATTTACCTATAACAAACTAGGGTTTGAGAAAGTACCAATAACCACCTGTTTTTAAAACTAAATTACTCATAACAATATAAATTTGTTTAATACCATCATACACTTATCTTGTTATTAAAATCTCGATCTCCTAGTTTTATTTTTTCTTTTGATCAACCTCTTCCATGATTTGCGATTAGTTTTTTGTTCTTCTTCTGATCATTTTTTACAATTGGAAATCATTTCCTTTTTTTATTCATTGTTATTCAATTATCCATCTTTTATCGATTCACATTTGAATTTTATTTTCTGTTTTTTTATATTTTATTGTGTCGAGTTATTTTTTTGTTATTTTATGATTATATGATTGTTTTAGTTATGTCGATTTTTTAATTTCGTATATCATGTAAATATTTTGACAATTATCTAAAAAGAATTATTTGATGGAAAAATAGTTTTTGGGATTTTGGTTTTTGCAGGCCTGGTTACGTAATGAAGTTCATTTAGGTTACATAATTAGTTTGTTTTGTTAGGTTGCATCGTTAATAAATTTTTGGTTGCATATTGGTTAGTGTGTTTTTCTTGGGAAATTAAGAATATTTTGGTTGCGTAATTAGTTTATGCATTTGGATGCATAATTTTGTGTAATTTTGTTATATAATTATTTTGATCATTTTGTGTTTTGGTTGCAGAAATATGTGAAAGTTGGGTGCAAAAATAGTCAAAACTTTTTTTTCTTTTTTTCTTCTTATCTGTATAATTGCAATGTCTTTATTTGTTATTTTTTAACAAAATAATCAGGTTTATTTGTCTACTTATTACATTTGAAATTATAAAAGTATGGTTGATTTCGTAATAAGCATGCTAGTTGAAACTGAAGATTAGCATGTTATTCATTTTAATCTCCAGTTATTAAGATTAGAGTTGAAACTGAAGATTTAGGTATTGATTGTACTTGTTTGGATAATGTTGATAGAACATCATTAGTTGAAGACCACATAACAATTAAAACCTAGTTCGAGTGTTTGTTTTTTGAACATAAGAAAAAATAACTATCTACTATAAGTTGGGCTCATGGTATTCAAAATGTAGGGAAAGTATGTGAATATGGTGTTATATCCATGCCTCTTGCTTTATTTCTTTGGTCGATCATATATGGATTTACTTATAAATTCATTCATAATCAGAAATAAAAATTAAGTGTTCATTTTTTAATGAAACAGAGCAAAATATGTCGATAGAGGTTTTATGCTTCAATTTATTATTCGGATGGATATATGGTTATCAAAAAGTATGTTGGTGATCATAAGTGTTATCCTACTTTCTCAAAGGAAAATAAAAAATATTTAACTTCTGATTTGATATCAAACAAGATAAGTGATCGTATTAGATCAATAAGTGATATCACTCCTAAAAATGTTCAAGCTCTTATTAAATATTTTTTATTGCATGTCATGGATGACTTTGGAGAAAGTTAGAAGTGAAGTTTATTAAGCTACTTGTACTTATTTTGGCTTGTTAAAAGGTTATTTTAAGACCTTGAAGAGACTAGATATTACAAATGATGGTGAAAATCGTTTTTTGAATGATATTTTATAGCTTACGAGATGGTTATCGGTAGCTCATCTATACTTTCTAAACACATTATGAGACCAATAATAACAGAAGATTACATAGATCTCAGTTGTTACTATTATTTACTTTCAAGAAAAGCTCGTAAAGATCAAACCAAAATATTCATATGAAGTTTCTTTTTTCATCTTTATCTTCATATGCGCATATCATTTGTTCTTAACTTTCTCTTTTGTTTTTAACTTTTTCTTTAATTTTTTCGTTTCCCCCTCATTTTCTTTTCCTTTGAAGGTTGTTGGCATTAATTCCGAGTTAAAAAATAATAATTTCGAGTTAAAAAAAAGGAAGGTTGTTCATAGTCGATCCCATGCTGGAGATAATGGTTATTGTTGTAAGCACTGCATTAAGATTTGTCACTCATATGCGTGTTTGGTTTACTTTGTTTTTTAATTTAATTGTTTTATCCGAACTACACGATGGTGAAGGGTCAGCTCCTTGTGGTTACAGGTCACTAACCCGAATAGTATTTTTGGTTGAGTACTATTGGACATCAGTAATGGCAGATGCTAAAGACATGTAAGTTTTCTTATTGTGTCTAGCAAGGAAATATGAGCAAATATTTCTGAATAGTCAACTCCAAATACTTGTGCATATCCATTCACAACAAGTCTTGCTTTGAATTTGTTAAGTGAACTATCAGATTTCATTTTATTTTGACAACCCATCTTACTCTAATAAATTTGTTGCTTAGAGGTCGATCAACTAACTCCCAAGCTTTATTTTTTCGATCATCGACAGCTCCTTCTGCATTCCAGCCATCCAATGATGACTATTTTTTGCACTATATAACCCTACAGGCTCACAAACAGCTATATTAGACCTTTGATAAATATTAGATATAGACCTAGTACCTCTTACAGAAGCATCATCAATCAAAATATCTTGCCCTTTATCTTTAGGTTTTCTATCATGATACCATTGATTGAATTGTTTGGTGGATTAAAAATCTGGTTCACCTTGGTTGATTCTTCCCAATTACATTGCTCATTTTCAATAAAAATAAACATCTTCGCTCACTATAACTCGAACAGTAAGTGGCTTGAAAACTTTATAAGCTTTGGATATAATTCTATTCCCAAAAATTATTCCAGCTTCTGCATTTTTATCAAGCTTATCTCGCTTGACCAATGGAATATAAGTGAAACAAAGATAGCCAAATACTCTAAGAAACTCTATAGCAGGTTTGTAACCATACCAAGCTTCAAATGGTGTCAAGTCATTTACAACTTTTGTTGAAATTCGATTTTGTAAGTATACAACGATGTTTGCTGCTTCTCCCTAAAGCATTTTGAAATATTATTTTCATGACACATGCATCTCATCATCTCCATTATGAATCTATTTCTTCTTTAACTAAATCTATTTTGTTAAGGAGAGTATGATATTTTCAATTGATGTTCAATTACAGCCTCTTCACAAAACTTATTAAAAAATTTCGAAGTGTATTGTCCGCCATTATTAGACCTTATAGTCTGAATCAAACATCCACTTTATATTCTCAACTTTGGCTTCAAATTTTCAAAATATTCCAACAAATTCTGTTTTTTTGCTTTAAAAAATAAATCAAACACATTCGTTCCTCTCATTGGTTATCAAAATAAGTATTAAAATTGTCCAATGTTAAACAATAGCTTTGTTGAACGATGACACCAAGAGACAAATACATTCTAGTCTAGATTTAGGGAAATAATTATCATGCTATATAATCTATATTCATGACAGGCCTCACGATATGGGGTAGAACATTTGATTTGGATAACCACGATACGAGAGATGAGATGCATGCCAAGTTTCCCGATTATTGGGTCTTCAAGTACATATTATCCATCAGCAGATATATATGCAAAGAGGAGTGAGTTTTGGTCTAAAATCTCAATCTATTTTATATTTTTTATACAACTAAATATATTATTAATAATGATGTAACATAACGCAAAACAATTCACATGCCATAGTGACTTATTATGTTAGACTTCGAACACAAGGTCGTGGGTTTTACACCCATGTTTTATTAAAATATTTATTTTTTGGAAGATTCTTAATATATAACTAATATTGAAATAACATAGCACAAAACTATCATTGTGTAGTGGCATAGCGCCCCAGAATCCATACTCGAGGTTGCGGGTTTAGTTCTCACTCTGATCCAAAAACCTTGTATTTTTGAAAACATGGACTGGACCACCCTGATCGCCTAACAAACCATTCGAAGTCCAATTTTTTTGACCCAACTCGCGTAGTGAACTTAATCGGTCCACTTGATAACCTATCGGTCTGATCTTAAAAAGTTTCAAACCTGGACAGTCAGTTCTAAATTTGGGTGATAACTTGGGGATGATTCCATTATCTTTCATTTATCGTGATTAATAAGATGCGTTGAAGTTTTCTAAACATAACATGTATGGTTCGTCGCTATGTTAAAATGTTGGACCTACGACCACTTTCAATATTTTCGACCTCTTGTCAATCTATCTTACATCATTTTACTATTGAAAATTATTCTTTGAATGGTAAAGAGGTTGGTGTGCTCGAAAGTACGATAAAAAACAACTACCGCAACACTCTTAGTGATCTCATATAGAATAATATAAGTAAATATATATCTATTATTGTGAAAATTAATTTAAATATTTTATTTACCATTCCTTATAATATATTATGTTATTTTTTGTTTTTACATGTTATATTTGACCACCGATTTCAGAAAATTCATCTACTCAACTATCTAATTAGAATGATGGATTTCGTCGAAATATTTATACCAGATAGAGTTTTACAACAATTTAAAATGATTAAAGATTCATCAAATCCTCCCTAACTACTTAGATCGGACTTTAAGAAGAAATATCATATCTGTTATATTTGAAGACCATCACCTTGGGCAGATTGTCGTTACCATTTACTGCTTTGTAGTTATCATTTTATGTTTAATGTTATTTTGGTAGGTTGTTTACATCAAGTACTGATGTTTAATGTTCGTTACAAATAAAAATTCTAAACCAAATCCGTAATGATTAGTGTAAAGACATTATAATGGCAAAAAAATCCAAAAATAAGTTCACGTAATATTTATTGAATTTGTCTAAATCGCTCATTTCAAGGTTGATGATATGAGGTTAACGAAATTCAATCTCTTGATATCTTTGATAACGAGTTATAAGGCAGTTCCCAAGATGTTTCTTCTGAGCTACACAATATGATACAATAATGATGTACATGTGCGTAAGTTGTATCACACGCAACATAAACTTAAATAAACAGATACAAAAAATATTAGATACAATGACACAATATTTGAACAAAACAACTTCAAACATGAATTACTTACATGGATGAATATGTTGTTATTAATAAGACCAAACTCGAGTTTGTCCATTTGATACATCGGAAGGGGTACCCCTCATTATGGTAGAAAACTGAAAAATCATATTCATTGACCCCACTTGTGCTAGAAAACAGGAAATGCATTTAAACTTTGATGTGATCGCGATCCTTTTCCAAACTTTCACTTAAAAATCTTACGTAGTGAAGGTCAAATTTCTTAGTCTGAATCTAACACGTGTTTGAAATGTCATTGATCTCATTTAGCAGATGATGCAACATATAATTTACATTTAACCGATTGACAATTATGTTGTTTATGTTATCTAAATGATCTAGAAAGGAAGATGTTTCTTGATACACTATTTCAAACTATTTTTTGTGAATATATTTTTATTCATCATTCCTCGTTGGTTTTCATGACATCCAGTACAAACTTATGTAATTTATTTTCAAGAACTTTAATGTGGTTAGATTTATAAGTATCATTGTATCTAATATCTTCTAATAATTTTCCAAAGATTCTAAAGCTGTTGTTATAACTTTTATTAAAAACTCACGAATCTTGTTCCAACACGATGTACCCTGCGTATATCATATCGCACAATTACAAAATTTATCCATCACTTCAATTTATTTATCACTTTCTATTTTAAGAAAAAAAAATCTAAAGAAATATTTGATACACTAACTCTGAGTTTGTCGAACGTTTTGTCTGTAAATTTTATTGTACTAGAAATTGACTTTTTTGAAAAGATACTTTAGTTGATCTTGTTTGCATCTCGACTAAATAATGTAACTTACCCCAAAACAATGTGAATCTTTTGAAAAAATAATTTAGAATGAAGGCTTTTCATCTGGTTAGTGGTCGTGAATCTGAAATGCATGAACATGTTAGTTTCCCATGTGACAAACTTATCAATATAAATAATTAACCAAGACATTTTAGTTTATTCGATTGCTTGAATACAATATTTGAACTCACATAACATCTTATTCCAACTATTCTATGAGCACACTATCTTCTTCCACAAACCTATAAAAGCATCTGAATCTATTTTCTTCTTCGTTTACTTCTTTGTATTTTAAAAAACATTTTTGTTAATGTGTCATTGACATAGCATGTACGTTTTTTGAGAAAACTTGATCAAGATAATTTATCAACACTAAGTCTTTATCCGTCAAAACCACGAACAATTCTTCAATGTCGTTAGCAATAATCAACTATTTCAAACAATAATATCCACTTGAAATGGTTAGTTTTCTCGTGAGATATAATAAAATCCAACGTAAAAAGTCAAACCGGTAAAGGTTGCTTCGGTGAACTCAAGCAAAGACATCCCATATGTTATTATCTTGTAACTATTATATATTATTCACAAATTTGGATAACTAAGTGACAAATACACACTAATCGGGTGTACAAAACATATATTAGTAAGGATATCACTTTAATATTGGGTAGATATATGTAATTCAAAATAATTATTTATTTTTAGTTTGCCTTACAAGTGTTATACCTATGATCGACTGATTCTCTTCAATTCGTGGTGTTTTTATCGAGTGTTGTATACAGGGCGTATAAACGATACATTTTGATAGTTTTTAACTTTTTTACTTTGCTTAGAATTTCTCGAGTGTGAGTTCCTATGAAGGTAGAATATTCAACGGATGGAAACTTTTATTTAGATAAAAGTCTCACGTAGAAATGACATTTAAGGTCATCTAGAATTACCATAGTTTCCTTGAGCTAAAAAAGGCTTTCACATTTTTTATCTGGTCAAATTACTTCCGGGATCTTTTATGTCTACCAACCGATTATGGCATCCGAATCGCTCGCGTTCAAATAATATTCGAAGGTTCTTCAAGTATCCTAAACATCATGATGTTTTAATATAATAACCAATACGTGTTTTTTCTCGGCTTTCTTAAGTGACTCAAACAATATGGTTTGCGTATAATATTCTGTTGTAAAAATCACATCACTATAATATGTAATCCGATAATCTATATTAAAATATGTATCATTTTCTTTATCCAATTCCAAATTATATAAAAGTGAAAAAAAACATAGAATCAAAACTAATGCGGAAAGAAGGCTCGAGAGCAAAGCTGAATCGCTAGTGTGGAATGCTAGACACCGAAAATTCTATTACTGCTAGACTGCTAGTCTTATCGCTGGTGTGGAATGCTAGACACCGAAAATTCTATTACTGCTAGTCTTATCGCTGGTGTAGAATGCTAGATACTGATAATTCCATAATTGTTAAATTGATGGTCTTCAAGCCAATACAACGACATTATTGTAGGTGTTGAAACACCACACCAAGGTCAAACAACCCGCACTACTGGTGCTAATCTCACGCATAGGTCGTACCTAGTACAGTTGTTTATTTTTTGGGCAATGCTATTTTAGGACCCCTTTTGGATATAGTGAGACCTCCAAATCAAAAAAAATCCAGCTTATGTAAAATTACTATTTTACCCTTCATATATAAAACTTATTCTTGACCCAAAAAGTCAATTTTTTTCTTCTTCTCCCTAAATCTCTCTCTCTCTAACATACCAAAAAAATAAAGTAAAATTTATGGATTTGACCGACTTGAATGATGATTTTAGTTGTAATATCGATGATTTTGCTTCAGAGGAGGAGGAGCCCTTGAATGACCATCTCGAAACCCAAGCTGAGGTATTTTTCGACATTTTTCTACTTTCAGTGCGATTCTCGCAAACACTATGCTCGAAATATGATGAACTGCGAATCCAGAATGGGTTTTTTAAATATCAAAATCGCGAACGAATTCTGCTCGATTTTAACGAAATCGCGAGTAGCCTATTCGTGATTTTGTTAAAATCGAGAAGAATGCATTCAGGATTTTGAAATAAAAAACCATATTTGGCAAATTGGACTCGAATTGTATGTACGGCTTAATTAAAATTAGGGATATTTTTATACAATTAGTGCATACTATTTGTAGGGACCGGACCAACCGCCATGTTTGATGGCCGATTACACGAAAATGTTTACTACGGATACCTTATACACCAAACCCGATTGGTCTTATGAGTTGAATCCGAAAGAAAAAAACTCGGACCCATTATATTAAGTAGTAAAGACGATGATGGTAGCAAAAGTGGAAAAACTCATAGGATGTATTTTAGGTGTGAGAGGCACGGGGTTTACAAACCTAAGCCCAATCCGGGGTATGTTAAGAAGCGTCGAGTTTTTTCATCAAAACATGCGGGTGCTCATTCTATTTAAGGGGAAAATCGGTCTTAGAGCTATCCAGTTATTGGAAATTAATAGTGTTAAACGGGAAACACAACCATGAATCGGTTTTGCACTTGGATGGTCACTCACGAGCCGCTAGACTAAAACTAGAAGAAGACGTGTTTGTTCGTAGTTAAACGAAAGTCGGTTTTCGACCAAGAGAGATATACTTCGGTTTGAAGCTTAAAGACTCGGAAAATGTCTCTAACATGCGCATGATATACAACATGCGTCAAAAACACGATTTGGTCGATAAAGCGGACAAGACCCAAATGCAATACTTGTTTGGTAAGTTAAAACAACATGAGTACTATGTTTGGGAGAAGACTTGCAAACGAATGAGCGAGATCCTTAAGTTGTTTTTTGCACATCCTAAAAACATCAATTTCTTGCGCACTTTTCCTCAAGTTCTTATAATTGATAGCGCGTAAAAGAGTACAAGGTATAAGATGCCTTTGCTAGAAATAGTTGGCCAAACTTCGACGAAGAAGACGTTTTGTGTCGCTTATGTTTTTTTGAGCTCCGAGAAACAAGAGAACTACACTTTAGGGATTGAGCGTTCGAAGGGACGTCTTGACGAACAACATGTGCCCATTCTCTAATATTATCGTTACCGATAGGGAGTTGGACTTAATTAATGCAATCGATGATATATTTACGGATGCCACTCATTTGTTATGCACTTGGCATATTAGTAGGAACCTTTGCTCCTTCAGAAGGAAAGTTTTGCCAAATACGGACATGGCTGATGAGTTCGTGGATTTTTATAAAATGGTTCAATATTCGGCCACACTCGAAGATTATAACAAAAACCTCGCTGAGTTGCACCACAAGTACGCATTTTGTCCGATGGTTCTCGATTACGTGATGAAGCAATAGATTAACAATTATGGATACAGATTTCTCAATAACCACACGAACAAGTTTAAACATTTGGGCAACCATACTAGCAATCGGTGAGTTATATTATCATATGTATACATTAGTATTTAATAGTAAGTGTTAGACTACTAATTTATTGCACTATCTTACGTTATAGGGCGGATAGTGCTCACTCGAGCCTCAAGCATGAAATCGGCAGTAGTCTATGCACATTTGAGAAATTTTAGAAAAGTGTTCATGCATTGCTTACCGCTCAACACTCTAACATTTTGAATCGTTCGAACGTAGCATGTTTCGTCCAAGAAACTCAACTCGGGGGGGGGGGGGGGGTTAATGCGGCTATCTATAAGGAAATCAAAGGTAAACTTTCATGTACGACTATTGAAATAATAGAGGTAAATATTAAAACGGACTTGGGAATATGGTTCACTCCCGGGATGTGTGGTCGTGTTATTAGGAATACTCATAATTTACTATGTGCATACGAGTTAGGTTTATTTTATAAAGAATGTATAGTGGTTCAAAATGATGAGTGTAATGTTTATTGAAGTACTTTAAATATCAAAGCTAAAGATGAGGTTGGTACCGAAGATGAGCTTATGAGAAAGTTATCATTAATAGATAGCCCATCCGCGGTTATGGTGCACACGTCTAAGATCACATCACAAATAGGATGATACAAATCCTAGATCCCGCTAGAAGCCATGCTTTGGAACCTAAGAGCCAGTTGTCACTAAAGGTAGGAAAAAGCCGGTAAGGACAAATCAACTAAACGGAACCCATCCGAGTAGGAATACGATAGTAGTTTAGGCGCTAGCACTCCCGGTACAATAGGTAGCACGACCGTCTCGGTAGCTAATCTAGCATTTTTAATACCAAAAGACAAAGAGAAAATAAAACCGAAAACCAAGGTGCAATCCAAGAACGAGAGAGAAACTCGATAAAAAAAAACATTGAAGAGCAATATTTTTACAGCTACTAGAGTTGGTTTCCCAACTATTTGCATGAATACATTTATAGCGTCGAAGACGTGTCTTCCGACGGTAATTGCAGATTCTGGGCAGTTGTTGTAACCGTCTACAGCAATTCGGATTCATGGGACCAAGTTAGACGGGATTTGATCGGCAAATTGCAAAATCAACGCGACCTATGTGAGAGTGTGTTTGATGGTTCACAACGTGTAGATAACCTAGTATGAAGGTTGAACGTTTTGAAGTGTATGACAATGGTAATCAACATTGGATGACGTTACCCGACTATGGTTTAGTGATAGCCACTAGATATCAATGTATCGTATACCATGCATCGCTCCACAAATCCTACACATACATAACTTTATGCAGTGTGCCTTCTCGATCGTCTACTAGCATGAAAGTTGGTATAGGTTTTGTACATGGTAACCATTTTATGAAAGTAAGTATACTTATGAATCCTTTAGTATTTTATCTTATTTTTTACCCGAATTTATATCTTCATTTCCTTTTTGTAGGTTGTGTTGAATGGACCGCTTCCAGAAATCTATCCTAGTTGGTTTACGTTTCGCACCGACGAAGCCGTAACCAGTTGGGCAATACCGCTCGACAAACGATTCAACAAACATAACCAAATCAAGCCCGCCCAACCATCAACCGCACACGAAGATCCACCACGTGTCTACAATTTGGTCGGTGACTCATGATTTGTAGACGCATCAGTAGTTTTTATCTTTCGCATTTATGAACATTTTATTTGAAACTTTTGTCATCGTTTGTAATCTATACTATCACGCCATACTTTATTTTCAAAATTCCTAGAATTTTTAACTTACCAAACAAGTAGGCTCACGCTCGGTATCACTGGCATCATGGCCTGGTCCTGAATGATGAACATGAGTACGCTGGCGACGAGCCATTTTGAAAATGAAACAAATCATTGTTATATACCAAAACAAACCCAAAGCAATTATCAAACACCCTAATATGCAAGTAGATTCAGGGTAAAAAATGCACAATTTAATAAAACAGAGAAAAAAACGAACACACTAAGCCCAAGCCTAATCCTGGTGAAATTGCGAAGAGGCTATTCACAATTTTAGGGAAATCGCGAACAGCCAGAAACCCTAACCTCCAAACTCTCAAGAACCCTAATCCCTTGTATCTAACCCAAATTCAACAAACAACATACCAAAACGTCGACAATCACTAGACTAACACATACTTAGAACTTACTTTCTAAAAAAACAACAACATTTAGATGAAAATTTGATTTTTTCGACAAAACCTAAAACTCTAAATATCACTAAAATACCTAACTAAATTGCAAAAAAAATACAACAATAAATATATAATTCATACTTTAATGTGTTTGTAACTTCGGATTTGAGAAATCTGGACTTTTGTGTTCGCCAATCTTGAGAGCTTTTAGGATAGAAAAGAGAAAAGAGAGGAAATCGGGGCTGAAATACAGCTTTTATATCAAAAGGATAAAAATCATTTTCGGAATCTCATTATAACTAAAGAAAGTCTCTCGGGTCTCGCTATAACAAAAAAATCTCGAAATAACCTTGCCATAATTTTTTTTAATATAAAGGTTGAATTTAAGTTTTATCCTCTTCGAAGGTTTTATTTTTTCCTTAGACCTTTTATATATTTGGATGTTTACCTACCCTCTTTAATTTTGTTACTTTTTATATATAAGATTGAAAATATTTTGTTATAAAAAATAAAATTAATCTTGTCATTTTGTTGCTAAAATTGTTTTTAGAAGTAAATGGATATGTTTAATAGTTTTGTTTTAATTAAAAATTAATAGGTTAATGATATTCTATTAAATCGAATAAAGTCAAATATATAATAAAAGGAGATTCTTGGAGATATATTTGATAGACACGCTATAATAGAATAGGTTACAATAGAATTCAGTTGCTGCTACTATCTACTTTCAAGAAAAGCTGGTCAAGATCAAACCAAAGTTTTCAAGTGAAGTTTCTTTTCACATCTTGCTCATTTTATAGGCATATCCATTTTTTTCAACGTCTTCTTTCATTTTCAGTTCCTATCAATTTTCTTCCTCGTTTTCTTTTGCTTTGAATGTTCTTGGCATTGATTCCCAGTAAAACTAAGAAAATAATGGGAAGGTTGTTCATAGTCGACGTTGATGACGAACGGTTTGGTTATAGCTGCAAGCATTGTCATACATTTGTCGCTCATGAGGAGGTTTACTTCCTTTTCCGATTTAGTTGTTTTCTCCGAATGAAATTTTGAGTTTGCTGTCTTGTTATTGCTAATATTATGGCTTCGTACTCTTTCTTGGATAATTAAAGAAGAAAATATTATTACACGTACCTAAATCTTTTTATCCAAATTAGTGACTTTAATTGATCACCAAAGTTTTGGTGGAATTTTACAAACTATCTTTAAGATAAGTATGTTCCTTTGTTCTTGGAACACTACATAAATCTAATCCTATCTTCCTCAAATGTTTCAGAATAGACTATTCAGAATTCCTGCACCGGAAAGGAGGGATTATATGTTCAGTAAGCTGTAAGTATTGATAATGATAAAATCATAGTAGTACAAATTATGAAACTTGGTGGACATGAAAATGAGTTATTGTAGTATTATTATTAACGTGTATTTGTGGTTTTTGATTGGTGTGGTTTATGGATCGAACAGCGTGAACATATTTATAGGAGAGGCTGACGATGGACAGATGTCCGATAGGGATGTACTAACGAAGGGTATTTACTGTGTCAAGTGTGGATATCTTCTCGGCAAGTGTGAAGTACTTCACTCTTCCTTCTTTATTAATATAACCACTTATATATAGTCTCGACGGTCGTTTATGTTTCCAATTTTGTACATTTCACTAACAGGTGGGTCCAGATTCCTGTGACTATTTTATCGAGAGGTGATTTTTTTTTCTCCCAAGTAATTTTGTTGTAAAAATTGTTCTCGTGGTTTTGAAAATTAAACAAAAAATGCGTGTTATTATAGGATTAGGGTTGTGGATCGGATTACGCTTGTGGAATGGGCATTGGCTAGAAATATGTGGGAGTTGTCGAACGCACTACATGCATTGAATAACCTAACCCGATGAACTGAAATTGTGTGGTACTATAAGATTAGGGTTGTGGATTTCGATGGAGACAGCTCTCCCGTCAACTGATGTAAGCACCGATTAAACTAGTTGGTGATACCCTATGTGTGGATGGATATCAATTTGTTTTCATGGACAATCATTTTGTATAATCAAGTCTTACTCATATGAAAATTACTCCGCTCTACTAATAACATTTTCATTTCATTCACAAAATATATTATCGATTCTATAGATATTTAAATATTACTTTAAAAATTCGGTTTACTTTTAGTATTGTTTTTAGCGTGTAACTTAAAAGGAGTAGCTGGAAAAACTAAAATATTAGTTTTAGTTATATCGGAAAATTAAATTGAAGAAACTTCTCTCCCAAGAAACTCCAAAAAACTAAAGATTTCTTAAACTCTAAGAAGCTTGAACCCTAAGGAACTGTATTGAGGCGTTGGCATCGGGCCTGACTATTGAAAGAAGTGGTGGTTCTGCGCCTTGGTTTGCCTTTCGCAGGCACAGCCTGTTGAAGGTCGGTGGTGGTGGAACATGGAGAGGCTGAACGACACTGAGTTTCCACCGTTAAAAAAGCAATATGATTGAGAGCATCAAGTCGAAAGAGGTGGCTTCAACTGTCAGGTCTTATTCGGATGTAGTAAGGAAGAAGGTGGAGGATTCAGTGTTTAAACCAGTGGGTGTAATCACAGGTGAGGATAACATCAAGATTAAGTTTGATAGTCAGGTGAAGGCTGACCTCTGTTTTAAATCAAGAACGACGCTAATAGCCAAATTCAACGACGGAATTCCAAAGAGGCAGGCATTCCAACTGTTTCTTGATTCTTTCAAGTTCAAAGGTACATTTACTTATGTTACAATCGATTCTAGACAAATTCTTGTCGAGTTTTCAATGCTGGAGGATGCAGGACGTCTGTGGGTTAGAAGGTTTTGGAAAGTAGAAGGAAAAATGATGAGAGTAATCAAGTGGTGTCCGCAAAGCAGTAGGAATTTTGAATGTCCAGTGGCACTCATCTGGGTCAGATTTGAAATGTTACCTGAGTTTATGTATGATACCTCTGTTGTTCAAGAACTAGCATCAACTATTGGAAAGGTGCACCATGTGGTTGTTCCTGATATAAACAGGGCAAAATGGAATGCATGTTTTGCATTAATTGAAGTCGATGTATCTCGATCGCTTAAAAGAATGTTGTGCGTGGAATTTGGGGATGGAAATGAGTACTCTATAGTGGTAAGTTACAAAAATGTTCCTGGTTATTGTAATGTTTGCCGCCATATTGGACACAATTCTGATGAATGCAAAAAGCATCTGGGTATGGAAGCCAAGAAACACAAAGAAAATGATAATATTATTGCTCAAAAGCATGTTCAACAAGAAACTATACAGAGTTTACAAGAAACAAACAAGATTGATACTCTGCCTACAAAGGTTCAATCCTTTACTCATGTGTATAGGAGAAAACTAAAGTCGATTATTACAAAGAAAGACAGGCAATCTATGTCCTGTCCATCAACTAGTGTTGGGAGTCCTACAAAAGAGAGAACAGCTTCGAATAACGACCCTGACATCATCAGCGCTCTTCAAAACCTTGAGGAGGAGGAGAACTTGATGGACAGGAACATGGAGCAGGCTTCTCCTAGAAGAGGTAGTGCTGGCAGTTACAATCCCTCTCCAAAAGCAAGTTCTAATGATCCTGAAAAAGAATTTGAAACCATTATTGCAAGGAAGATTAAGTCTGCAGATAGAATTAGCAATTCCAGAAGACTGTCTATAAACTCTCTTAGAAAGAGAGAAATGGATACTAAAAACTATGCATCTGATAATGATTAAGTTTGTTAGCTGGAATGCAAGGGGAGTTCACAATAACCCTACATTAGCTAGGCTAAAGTTCATTATTAACAGTGAGAATGTCAAACTGGTTACTATCCAAGAACCAATGGCTAGGTTGGATAAAATGGAGTTAGTGGCTAAGAGAATTGGTTTTGAGAATTGGGTGTCTAATTCAACTAATAAAATTTGGCTTTTTTGGTCCAATGATGTTGGGGTTACAATTATTGATGATCAAGATCAGTATCTGCATGCTGAGATCAATTATGTTACATTTAGATGCTGTTTTACTTCAGTTTATGCAAAAAACATGAGAGCACAGAGAAAAATGCTGTGGAGACAGATTAGTAGTATTACCTGTGATATACCTTGGATACTAGCAGGTGATTTCAACTCAACAAGATGCCCTGATGATCAGCTAAATTGTGTGACTTATGATGGATCCAGTGCTGAGGATTTTAACAGCTTCATAAGGAATTGTAACCTGGATGTACCTGCACACAGTGGAACTCGTTATACTTGGAGTAATAGCAAAGTCTGGAAAAGGCTAGATTGGGTGCTTATTAATCAGCAGATGCTTACTAACTTAAGCATACAGGTTTGTCACATGGTCAGAACTTGTTCTGACCATGCTCCTCTTTTAATTACAGTCAACAAACACAATGCATCTAATGCTAAGAAAGGATCTTTTAAGTTTCTCAATGCTTGGGCAAACCATCCTGACTTTATGAATTGTGTAAGTCAGGACTGGTCAAAACATTGCATTGGAGAGGATAACATGATATTTTGGTATAAGCTCAAAAGATTGAAAAAGCATTTAAAACATTGGAACTTTACAGTTTTTGGAAACATATTTAATAAAGTAAAAGAAGCTATTTTGGAAGTTGAAAACTGTGAGTTGATACATCAGCATATTAATGACAATGAGTCTAAATCTAAACTGTCAAAAGCCAATAGCATTCTCATACTTGCCTTAAAGGATAAGGAATGCTATTGGAAGCAAAAATGTTTTAACTCATGGCTAAGTGATAGTGATGGAAACACAAAACTGTATCACAGCTTTGTTGCTAAGAAAAGAAAGAAAAATATTATTGCTGGTATTAAGGATAAAGAGGTTTGGCTTACTGATCAAAGTGAGATAGCTGTCTCTGCAGTTGAGAACTTCAAAAAGATCCTTTCAAATGTACCTGATATTTTGAACAATGTTAATGATAATGAGTCTATACTAAAAAAAATTCCTAAGCTTGTTTTGGACAGTGACAATATAGAAATTGCTAAGCCTACATGTGTTGAGGAAGTTAAAGCAGTTATATGGAGCATGAAGAAAGATAGTGCCCCAGGCACAGATGGGTTTAATGTTTTCTTCCTTAAACATTGCTGGAATATAATTAGTATTGATCTATGTAACTCTCTAAATGCTTTTCTTACTGGTAAAGCTATCCCTAAAGGTGTGTTTGCCACAGGGATTGTGCTAGTCCCTAAAATGGCAAACCCAATAACTTGGAATAACTACAGACCATTGAGTATGTGCACCATATTGAACAGATTGTTTTCTTCCCTCATTAATAGGAGAATATCCCTTATTCTGCCTAGAATTATATCTAGAGGGCAGAGTGCATTTGTGAAAGATAGATTGATACATGATAATATCTTGACTATAAAAGAAATGTTGCATAACATAAGGAGGAAGCCTTCTAGAGGCAACATTATCCTACAACTAGACATGTCTAAGGCCTTTGACAGGCTATCTCACACATTTGTTATTAAGATATTAAAATGTTTTGGGTTCTCAAAGGGTATTGTTTCACTAATATATAGCCTCATTTCAAATGTGATGATATTTGTTATACTAAATGGGATTTGTAATGGATATTTTCCTCAGAAAACAGGATTAAGACAAGGAGATCCATTATCTCCTTGTCTGTTTATCCTGGCAGAGGAAGCCCTATTAAGGGGGCTAGAGAATCTATATGTGCAGAATAACAAAATACAGTTCTATGTTAAGTTTGGAAGTGTCTTACCATGTTTGGCTTTTGCAGATGATGTTATTATTTTCTCTAATAGTGATCCATCCTCCATCAAGTGCTTAAGCAACCTGTTAAACCAATATCAAGCAGAGTCAGGGCAACTGATCAATAGTGAGAAGACAAAGGTTATAACATCTTCTAGATGCTCAAATGCAAACTCAGCCAGAATTAATGCAACTTGGGGATTCAGGACTGAAAATGCACCTTTCAGTTACTTGGGCATTACAATAGCCTCAAACAACACAGGGAAGAATTACATTGCTCTTTTAAGAAAAATCTATAACAAGATTAGTGAATGGGATTTAAAGAACTTGTCTTATAGTGGCAGGCTATCACTCATTAGACACGTTCTTTATCCCATTGTATTTTTTGGATGCAAAACTGCATTATACCAAAAACAATACTGAATAAAATAGAACTCTGTTTTAACAAGTTCCTTTGGAGACCCAAAGTTAATGAAAAAGCAATACATTGGACTGGGTGGGGAAACCTATGCAAGCCCTTTAAGGAAGGTGGGTTGAATATCAAACTTCTGTCTGATATTCAACTCACATTTGCTTATAAACTTTGGTATTTGTTTAGGAAAGGAGACTCACTATGGTCTGACTTAATTACTAATACCTACTGTAAAGATAAACATCCACTCTATGCTAAGTGTGGTATAAATGATTCTATTGTATGGAAAGGTCTCTGCTCTGTTAGAGAGAAGGCTGACCAGTTAATTCAATGGAAAGTAGGTAGAGGTGATGTGGATTTCTGGAGGGACTCATGGATAAAGTCTGGTCCTATTGTTACTGATCAAAATTCATGGTATCTTCCAGCTAAGGTTAAAACATTTTGGAGACAGAATAGTTGGGATCCAACTCTTGAATCATTTCTGTCTCATGAAAGATACCAACAAATATGTTGTGTTAAACTCAATCATGAGCAGGATGATTGCATAGAGTGGAGTATTTCTAAAAATAAAAAGTTTTGTACAAAAATCACTTGGGAAAACATCAGAGTTAAAAGCAACTGTTCTTTAATTTTCAAAAAAATCTGGCATAGTTTTATACCAGCAAAATTCTCATTCTTAACTTGGAAGATACTAAAGAATTTTGTATCTACAGACAGTGAACTCATAAAGAAACATTTAGCAATTGTGTCTAAATGCCAGTTCTGCTGCAACTGTGAAGATACAACACACCTCTTCATCAGTTGCAGCTATGCCTGGCAAATATGGAATTACTATGGGGTATTGTTTAATGTCCCATTGAGACGATTCATGACGATTAGGCATATGTTACTTATATGGTTTAATTCAACTTCCAGTAAATTCCATGTTAATCATATTGTTCCACAATTGATTTTATGGACAATATGGTTCAATAGGAATCACTGTAAGTTTAGTAAACCAACTGATAACTTTTATAATGCAATATGCAGAATTAACAGATTGATTTTGGCTGTGGATATGAAGTTAAAAACTAAGCACTGGCGAAATGCAATTGATGCAGGAGTCACTATAGGAGCTATGTCTATAAGTCAGAGAAAGACGACTTACCGGATGTGGAAGGCTCCAACTCTGGGCAGAATGAAGATCAACACTGATGCTGCTTGCTGTTACACTGGAGAAGCTGCCGGTGGGTTAATTGTACGTGATGAACAAGGGAACTGTGTTGAAGGAGCTGGATTCCTATTTGGGAAGCTTAGCCCTCTTCAAGCTGAAAGGAGAGCACTATTGGAGGCGCTCCTCCTTTGCAACAGAAGAGGGTGGAGCTGTGTTGACATTGAGTCTGACTGTTGGACTCTGGTCAGTAGACTCAATGCCAACGTGATCGTGACAAACACTGAGGAAGAGAAGATTTGTCGAACCCTAATTCGCCCAGACATGAAAATCAGCCACATCTCCAGAATGGAAAATGCTGTGGCTGATTACATATCGAAGTGGACTCTAGAGAAGAAAGCGAGTCATTCCTTCTCAGTTCAAGACATTCCTAACCAGCTACATGCGATTATTGTGCTTGAAAGCATTGGTGTGGGGTACATAGACCCAGGTTAGGGCTTGGTGGTTTAAGGTTTGAAGTGGAGAGCAAAGGCAGAATGAAGCTGATGTTTGAATAAAGGAATGGTAGTGATAGATTTGAGAAGTTGAAGATTTAGGGTTTGCTGTGTTAATGGCGGCCTTTGAAGAAGGAGAGAAGTCAAATCTGAGCTGATAGAATTAGGGTTTCCAATTTGGGACTGCCATTTTTGATTTGGGACTAATTGTTTGGTCCTGAATTGGGAGTCTTAATTGGGGCCAAGCCTGATTATTGATGTCCTAACATATTGGGCCTTGTTTTTATTTTTAGCCCAATTCTATTGGGCCTCATTTGTAGAACTTGTTTTCTATTAATACAATTACCAATTAAAAGGAGTAGCAAACACAACTTTGACATTTTTTTAAATTGTTTTAAGGATAACATTTACATGTTATTGGAGTGTTATTTGGGCCGATTTCATAGATATATTTTTTGATGAAATCATATATAGGAATATCATTCTTAAAAATGGGTTTAATATTGAACGACGTAACAACAAATCAATAAATAATTCTTAATATTTAATTAGCACTTTAAAAATATTAACATTATAATCAATTTTTTATCGGACCAAGATCATTGACTTGAATTTTAATGATATATCATTTAAAATTAACTAAATTTCTAATTTTTATAGGTCAAAGTTCACGCATTGTTTAACTTCAACATTCCAAGATTAAAGAATTCTGAAAAGTTTAGTGTTAAACATGCTAATTTTATTTACATTTCAACATCTTTAACGTTCAATATCAAAGGTAGGCTTCGATTTATTATTCATTAGCTATATAAAGAGTAGAAATATAGACGTCGATTGGGTATGATTTAACGTATTGTTAAAATAAATATTAGTTTCTTTGTCCATGTGACTCTCATATGCCTATTAGGTCAGCCTCATGTTCTATAATTTGACAAACTTTAGGCATCGTTTCTTGATTCGAAGCTAGGTGTGAAAATGATCTATAAAAAAAATAAGAATAATTGATAATTCTACTGTTGCTACCTGTCATATATTTAGGCCATATAATAAATAAGATGATACAAATTTTTAGTGCGAAAATAAGTCATATGGTAAAATTTAAAGAAGCAATTAATATTAAGATAGAAAAAAAAGTTGGACCAAACATATCGACCAAACGTGAAAAATATAATTACAAGCAACTCATTGACCAAATGAATTGTGCTACTAAACCCAATACAATAAGTAGTACGACAAGAACAAAGTTAAGCACATTTTTTATAATTAAAATTCGAACAAAAAACCACTCTTAAACGATAAAAAAATTACTAAGGTCCACTATACTAGGGTTTATGCATAACATTCCATTTTTTACATCTATACATTTGTCGTGTTGAAAACGTTGAGCCCGAAAAACATTATGGTTATCAAACGTATTTAAAAGGCTTAATGATCTCAAGTAAGAATAAGTATATGTGAGGTTGGATTTGATGGGTGAAATAGAAGATAATCGAGATTTATATTTGAAAGTGTACAATTTAGAAGAGAAATAAGAAAAATATTTGTTTAAGTTAAATATCTTGAAAATTCACTCGGATAAGCATTTTTGGATGTCATTCCCCGACATTAGATTAGTTATAGCCACTCGACATCGATATGTTGTATAAAATTTTACTCATCAAGGATGCACATATTTTTACCCTTACATGATTGTCCACCGCGTTCATACTCTATAAAAAACCCGAAATTGTTATCGTTTGCGGAATCATTTTCCATGTAAGTAAATCAATAATATTATATTCTATTACAATATACATTAGGTTATATTATGTAATTGATTTATAGGTACATATGTTTCTCTAATTATTACTTTGTTTTTAGGTTCATATCTTTTCAAATAGACCGTTTTTAGAATTAGATTTTGTTTCGTTGTACCACCGAACAGAAGAAACAAGTGCATGAGAATTTATGTAGTTTTAAAAAAATCAACTAATATAACCAAAAATATTTGTCACCAATTTTGCTAAAGTTATGTGAATATTATTCATACCAAATTTTGTTATTTTTTTGTATAATTGGTTAATGAAGACCGTGGTCTTATTCATGCACTTTGTTTTAAATTTATTATGTAATTTTTGAGCTTGATTATATTGTACATAATTTTTAGATAATCTCATAACATACTAATATAAACAACCCTTAACCTATTTAACACATATCGATATAATCTATTGACATGTGTCGATATATAATTTGGAAACAATATTACTATTATAATGAGATGTATAGTAAAATTAAAATATGTTGCTTATATATTAAGATAATATTTCAGCTCATAAATTACTTTGTATTTATTTAACACCATTCGATATCGTCGATTACATTATTTTTATACAAAATATGTAGAGATTTATTTGCCAGCGTAGATAACAATATCTTTAACCAAAACTATATAAATAGAAGCATCTGTCATGATGAAAATCAACTCTAGATCTAAAAGATAAGTGTAATATCATCAAAAATTCATGTTTGACAAAATTTATCAAGAAGTAGCGAAAACCATGTTCGATGAATGCAAAACTTTGTTTGATGCATTAGTATGCAAGATGTACTACATCTGCAAGTATGAGTATATCGTTCCACATCAAGCCTCACGTATTTATGAAGAAGTAAAAAATAGAGGACTTATTTTCATAGGCTGATAAAATACTCGGGTTTTGAGCTTTCATACAAAAAAAAAACAAATTGCGTTTGGACTTGATTAATATCACTGATAAAATAGCCAAAGATTAGATGATGAGATGAATTACCACACCGTGTGTAAAAAGAAGAAGTTGTGATGGTAGACGATTATATGGTAAAAATGACAAAAAGATAAATAAAAATGAGATTATCTTTCACCGTAAGCACCGATTGATGTTATCTTTCTTAATTATCGTATGTTGTATTTTTGTTTTAGTTCTAATTTCCAAGTTTATTGTCTATTATGTATTTATCCGATGTGGTTTTCCTATCATTGTAACTATTTTTTTTTCCGAGCCTATGAATCATAAATTTTTTGGTTCGCACAACTAGTGTAACTCAAGAACATAAAGTGACCTTAAAAATCCAAACAAAATGTTTTTCGAACGTTCTGTCTGAATCTAGCCTCAAATTTTGCACAAGACATGCAAAAGTCCTTATGATTAACATTTAAGGGTTTTGTTTTGCTTAGGTTCGTAAGATATGTGAAAGGCTTTCCTAGTAAAAAGTATTTGGAAAACAAATTGGTCATACTCCAATCCAACACAAAACACGTTTATGGTAAAAAGTCGACTTTGAAATATACTTACAAATATAGTTAAAATCATCAAAATTACAATTGAATTGAAAAAAATCAAAACGTAATTGGCATGCAAATGATCTAATAGTGTACCTCAAACCATATGAAAGTATTTGACATAATCATAATGTAATACAAAATATCAAAACATAATAAAATTAAAAAAAAGACTATTAGAGTACCTCAAACCATATGTTGCCATTCATATATTTTGTATAGTAAATATTAGTTATACCACTTATACATACTATTCTTCTTCTTTTTTCATTTTCATTGATTTTTATGTTAAACTTGACATATATTCTAAATTTTAAACTTGATTCCTTCTTTATTTTACTCGTCCAAAACAACAAAAAAAATTCAGAATTTTTTGAGCGCCAAAACATGATTTCATGAAATGTTTGGTCAAAAAATATTATTTTTGAACAAAACTTCAACAACTCATCTTATGGATTATTGATAAAGTTATATATTAAAAGAAATACTTTGTTTTGAAGAACACAAATGTGTACAATCAAGAAAGTTGATAATCACTTCATAATACTTTTACTTTGTATTAGAATCACAAAATAAAGTATGTCATGCCTTACCCAAAATACTATAAAATATGCCCTCCCTTACGTATAAAATATGTCATGTTTTACCTAACATCATATAAAATTTATCATATCTTACCTAAAATTCTATAAAATATGATATGCCTTTCCTATAAAATGTCTCTTACTTTTCTTAAAAGTATCTAAAATATTTCTCACAGTGCCTAAAATCATTTAAAATATGTATGTCCTTTCTAAATTATGTCATGTTTTACCTATAATCATTTAAAACCTGTCATTCTTTACCTCAAATTATGTACAATCTAAGTCAAAATTGGAAACGACGATTCCACTTCTATCTCATACGACCAATGGCATTTACCCACCTCTTTGGTAAATCGTTTTGGCCCAAGTATTATCCGTCATTCCTATATTCATGGTAAAAACAACGTTTCAGACATCATTAAAAATGGAGTATGGAATTGGCCGGTCCTTACCCGTCTAGGGCGTAGAATTAATATTCAACACTTAAACGACATTACGAATGCTATCAACTATGGTCCTTCTCCCTCCAGCGAGGATGATGAATTCGTATGGATCCCAAATAGTAACAAGGGTAGTTTTACCATTAACAACTCATACAACGCCACCCGAGCTCCCCATGATATAGTCAACTAGGCTGCTCTAGTCTGGAATAAGTTCAACCTCCCTAGACGCTCATTCATCACTTGGCTTGCTATCGAGGGCAAATTAACCACCAGAGATAAGCTCTTTGTTTGAGGATACCCCAATAGTCCTCTATGTGCACTATGTAGCATCAACCTGGAATCAGCGGACCACATCTTCCTAGGCTGCAACTATGCCTTAAAACTTTGAAATTATGTTACTAGTCGCATCTTGCTGGCAAGATTGGATCAACGTCGCGACAACCTGGAACCCGGGCCAAGCAGGGTCTAGGCACCATAGAAGAGTCACATTTTGTGTTGTAATATACCACATTTGGAAGGAAATAAATGTTAGGATCTTCCAAAGCACTGACTTCTTCTGCTCGGTAATTGGGCATAAAATCATCTATGATATTTGATATAGATTCTATGACACCAAGCACCCTTTGGCTACTATTTGATAGAATTTTTAGTTATTAACAGCTAGGTTGTTCAACTGTAATTTTCGTAGTTCATTTATGATAAATCTAATCACGATGTACCTTCAGTTCTAGAGAATACCCTAAAGTACTTGTAAACCGTTATTTTTTCATATATTTTACTGCGTTTTATACCAAAATATTATGTACAATCTATCATGTTTTATCTGTAAAACCAATCATGCCTTACCTAATATTTTCTAAAATCTATCATGTATTACCTAAAGTCATCTAACATCGGTCATGTTTTGCCTAAAATTATGAAAACTTTATCATACCTTACCTTAAATTCTGTAAAATTTGTCATGCCTTACTTATAAAATATTCATTGCCTACCTAAAATCCTATAAAATCTCTCATGTTTTACCTATAAATTTTTCCATGTCTTAAATAAAATATACTAAAATATGTCATATCTTACCCAAAACCATATAAAATTTGTATTTTGTTTCGAAAAGCTTATAAAATCTGTCATTTCTCACCTGAAATCATGTAAAATATGTCATACCTTATCTAAAATTCTCTAAAATATGTTCATGCCTTACCCACTATAATTTAAGATATGTTATGCATTGCTTAAACTCATGTAAAATTTGTCATATATTTTCTAAATCTTCTAAAATTTGTCACTTACGTAAAAATGTATATAATATTTTATACCTTACTTAAAATTCAATAAAGTTTATCTTATTATACTTAAATCTTGAAAAATACGTCACGTCCTACCTAAAATTCTATATATATATATATATATATATATATTCAAATATTTGCTTAAAATATAAAAAATATAAAAAAAAACTTGTTAGAAATCTTAAAGATATATAAAATATTTAAACTACATGTGAGAGATTTAATTTAAATACTTTTTCTAATATATGTTGAAATTTTAATTAAAAATAAACATTAATCCATTTTTAAAATATGTTAGAATATTTTATTATAAATATAATAAATATATTAAGTATATTAAATTCAAAAACAATATCTACAAATAGATTTATTTAGAATTTAAAAATAATTTAACATGTATATTTGACATATTTTATTTAAAATTATTTTAAAAATTTAAAACAATTGTTTATATTAATAATATATTTTCAAGATAAAAAATTTAAAATTGAAAATAAAATTTGTTTTGAAAATTAAAATATATTATAAATAGAGACGAAAAAATAATAATGTTAGTTCACTATAAAAATTTAGTAAATGAATTATTATTTTTTAAATTAGTATTATTTAATTTGTTATAACATTGTTTAATGAATTCTTTTTAGGGTTAAGTACCGATTAAGACCCACAAGTCAAACTATTATCCGCTTAGTGTTATCCTTATTTTCATATTTTTTAAGAAATACTCGTTTAACTTTACTATTTACTATCTAAGACCAAACTATTTTTTTATAATACCTCAAATACCTTCGTATATAAAATCATGTGACATGTGAATTTTCATTAACATTAATTTATAAAATTTCTTATTTTTGGAAATGTAATTCGAAAAAAACATTTGAAACTACCATTTATTTTGTTTTTTAAGATGAACAAAACTAGATTCATTTATAATATTTTTAGAAACAAATTGAATTTTTATGAGATACCGGAGAATGAGAGAGATAGAGAGAGAGAAATAGATGATGGATGAGAGATAGAGAGACGATAGCTGAGATACGTAGCAACGATAAATGAGAGACACATATATGACAGTGAAAAGATGTAAAGACAACATATAAGAGATGCAGATATAATAGATGAGAGACGCAAAAGATGATATACAACATCATGCGAAACCAAACCTGGTGTGGATAATTTTCAACTGAGGGTAATTTTTTCTAAATTTTTGTGATGTTTCAAAGGTATTTAATGCTTAAGTAGTTTGTAGTGAGAGATTTGGGGTGCCTGGTTGTATTAAATGTTCATTACCCTCATTAATGAAAGTGGTTGGGTATTTATACCCCTAATTATGGGTCATATGGGCTTTCGGGTCATACTTATGAATCAGGTCGAGTTCAAAAACTCATTAGTTATTAAGCAGGTAGGTAATTAGCTTAGTCATGACATGATTTAGTTTTTAATACATTTGTCCTGTTCGGATGGTTCAGTGGGTGGCTTTTGTCTGAATTTCCCCTGCCCGGTTCCCACAGTGAGTGGTGAGAAAATCCGGACTCATCAGTAGTCCTTTTTTTTAGGTTATGATCGAAGGCCTTTGGCAAGACCTAAAAAATAATTCATATGTACCCGTACTTTCGTCCGGACAGATTTTGGATTGTGTAACGGCTTTATCCGGACTAGTGAAAATCCTGCAAACTGAATGGTTTTGCCAGAGATCGTGGGACACGTGTCCTTCTCTGATTCGCCTCACCAGCCGTTTTTCTCCTAGAAATGCGCTCTCACTCACTTTAAAAAGCAACCTCTTCAATTAATGTTGGTGACATCAGCGCCGTCTTTAATCATTACTCCCATCTTTTTGTCTTCTCCTAGGTATCAAGGCATCTTTTGTCCTTTTAGTATAAATTAGTCCACTTTTCACTGTTTTATCATCTTCATTATCTCTACTCTGTTAATCTTCAAAGCTTTTATCTCTCAAAAAACCCTTTTCTTGGTGTAAGTTTATGTTCACAGCAAAAAACTCCCTGGTAAAAGGTGGGTGGCTCAACTTGTCGGAGTTAGAAAAAGCTCAAAAAGTTGAACGAGAAAGGTACGTTGCTGCAGGCCTCCCTGTTTCTCCTATCGACAAATCTGAAACACCCAGTTCAAGCCTTCGGAAAGAGACCTCCGGATCCGAGCCCCAGCCGAACTCCAGACCACAAGAAGAAAGTAATGCTCAACCATCCGGAGGCCCTACTGAGCCAACCACTAGCTCTTCTCTCCCCAAAACGACAAATAATCCTTCCGTGGTAATGGAAGATATAATGGAGGATAGTATCGAAGAAGCCCCTTTTGAGACCGATGTCTCCGGGCAAACAAGTGAGGTTGCTGCTGTCACGAAAAGCAAGGGCAAGGAGAAGTATGTTTGAAACACCAGGATCTGTCGGAGTGCCTTGTAGGAAAAGTGGGACATTGTTTCCACAAGGTGAGTGTAAAGTACCTGCTAGCTATGCAAAAATCAATTATGCCTTTATTCATACAGTCGAACTGGGTCGGATCCAGACAAAGTGTGGGATCCCTGAGAAAGTTAAAGTGAGGATACCGGTGCATCCGAAGACACCGATGGATTGTAAGCTTAGCGATATAGTTTTCTTCACTAAGCTATTCAACTGGGGGCTTAGGTTTCCCTTGAACCCGGAGATCGTCAAATACTTCCATCTCATAAAGCTCTGCCCAAGCCAATTGAGCCCCAACGCTTGGTTTACGCTTATGGCCTGTATCATGGCCTCCAAGCTCTCCGGAATCCCTCTTCCGATGGAGCAGTTAGCTGTTGTGGCCAGCCTTTGCAGGAACCACATCATCCCCTTCTATCATTTTAACATGGGCGATAATTACAAGGCGGTGGATGACTTACTTGAGTCGGAGAAAAACTGGAAGACTCAATTTTTGTTCATCAGTGGCGCTTGGGAGAATGGGAGGAAAATTAAAGCTGGAGTCAACCCAAGCATGCTTACCAGCAGATCACAAAGCTCTGGTAAATATCTCAACACATACTTCCACCTTTACTTACAACAAGTTTATTTGTTTAACTTCTCTTCCTTTGTTTTTTTGTCGTACTTCCGAAGGAGTTCAATGAATACCTAGAAGAGGGACAGACTACTTGTGCCAAGCTTAATGCTTGGGCTGCTGAGAAATGGGGAAATCGCCTCCACAACTGTTTCACCAGAGGCAACTTGGTAAGATCTTATCTCTGGAATACCACTGGCCAGAGAGACTTGTCCTGGGAGGAGTTAACCACTCCACCCCCTCCGAAGGTAATCCTCAAGAAAACAGAAGCAAAGGATGGAAAGCTATCCTTGCCAGGCAGGGCTAAATCCCCAAGCAAAATGAAAGGAAAAAATGGCAAGGCCAAGCAGGGTGTGGTTGAGGCCAACCCAAATGAGATGGAAGAGGCTATCCCAGCAAACCAGGAGGGGCAAGACCAATGACAGATTGATGTTGCTTTATTGCAATTGGTGGAGCATGAAAGCACCAAGGAAGTAGTTGGGTCTCCACAACCTCCAAAAGCTCCCAAAAAGGACAGAAAACGAGGAGCAGAAGGTGGAGACAGAGATGCCAAGAAAAATAAAACCTCCAAGGGAGATGAAGTTTCTCTCCGGGCTCCGGAGTCTCTTTCTCTAGTTGACCCAGCTGACCTCACTCTAGCAGAAGAAATTCCAAGTTACTTTCACACCGGAGAGGGTGCCGGAGGGGACATTAATATTGATGGTGTCAACATCACTGGGTTTCAAGGGATTGGTCTTTACTTTGAAGACTTTACCAAAGATGATTTTGCTGGACCCTACCTCCCCCCAATTTCTTCGAGCATCGTCACTTTCAATGGCAGGTCATTTTCTGTTTCAAGTGAGAGAGACATTGTCACCCACTCCTTACTGAGCAATATCCAGCCGGTGCTTACCTTGGAAAAGCAAGTGCGAAATCAGTCGGCCATCATCAACACACTCAACTCCGATAAAGAAAAATTATCTAGCGACCACCTCAGTGCCAACCAAAATGCAGAGGTATTGAAGAAAGAAAATGAGGAGTTGAAGAAAAGCCAGGAGCACTTGGCACCAAGCTGGCCACTTCGGAGGGACTTGTCAAAGAACTCCAATCGAAGCAATCAAACCTGGAGAAAAACCTCTCTTCTTCAAAAGAGGAGATTAAGGCCAAAGACAACGTCATTCAGACCCTAACTAATGACAAGCTTTCGTTGAAAATACTGTGTCCAAGGCTGAACAAGAAAAAGCTGACTTGTTAAAGGAGAAAGAGAAAACAATCCAAGCTAGGATTGATGCCTATACCAACGAGGTGATAGACTCTCAGGAGGAAAGGTATGCCAAAGTCATGTCAGATATGGTCTTGCTCTTTCATGAGAAATTTCCGAAGAGGACGCTGGGAGATCTATGGAGTTTTGTGGAGTATGAGGACATTCCATTCCACACGATGGCGGATGGTGATAAGAAGAACTATTCCAGTAGTTAGGATGACACAACTGATGAAGATGAACGGACCGGGGAGAGTCCAAATGAAGAAAATAATGATCCTAAGAATAAGCCAAGTGAGGCTGAGCCATCTAAGAAAGCTCAGTCTTTAAATATTCATTATCTTTTAATTTTTTGTGTTTGAACCAAAGTCCTTAGAAGGCCAAGGCACTTTTTGTAACCGTGTCCCGCCCTTGTCCGGATAAAACCTTTTTGTTTGAGAATTGAAAGTCCTTGGATGGCCAAGGCATTTCGCATATTTTAATGGGTAGTTTTATGTTACACAATTCTTGCATTGTTTCATAGTTTTTCAACTTTGATAGCTAACATTTAAACAACCCTTAGTTATTTTACAAGTATTTTATAGTGAGAGTGTTTAAATTCTCCGATGTCAAATGTTTAAGTAGTCATCACTCTACTATTTCAATCGGGTCTGCCATAAAAATATTCAAAGAAATTATCAATGAAAATACTCAGAAGTTTTTAAGAAGGCATCAAATTTTATTAAAAAGCCCGAACACCTCATTAAAACCTCCCCGCGGCACTAGGGTATGAAAGAATATGCCCCCAAATATTTACATGAACTTTTAAATAAGTAAATATTTATATAGTTTTCATTCCAAGTATAACCGGAGGTGTTCAATGTTCCAGGGCTGATTCAAAATCCTTCCATCCTTATCTTGGAGCCGGTATGTCCCAGGCCTAAGCTTTTCACTGACCATATAAGGTCCTTCCCAAGTCGGAGCTAACTTGCCGAACTGGTTCTCCTTGGTATGTAGGAAGACTTTCCTCAGTACTTTATCCCTTGGCTGAAAATCCCTTCTCTTAATTTTAGAAGCAAACCCGCTTCTCATCAAACCTTGATAGTGTGTGGCTCTGAGGTGTGCCTTAAATCTTCTTTCTTTCATCAAGTCAAGCTGGCCTCTGACTATCACTTCGTTAACGTGTTCGAAAAAATTATGAACTCGAAATGAAGGAAGAGTAGCTTCTATAGGAGCTATGGCATCCATCCCATAGACTAAAGCAAAAGGAGACTCTTGTGTTGCAGCCCCAGGAGTGGTCCGGTAGGCCCATAAGACTTCTTGTAGATAACTTGGCCATTTTCCAGCAGCTCCCTCTAAATTCAGAGAGCACTATTTGAGATTCCTCGATCCCCAAACATCTTAAGAGAGGTTTACTATAGGATTTTTATAAAGAACATCCCCTAGGATGATAAAACCACGAGCCTTGTATTTTATTTTTCTTGCTACTGCTTTTTCCGGAGGCAAGATGCCATCTGAGAGATATTGAAGGAGAGGAAATCTCCAATCTTGGGGTTGTTTCATTTGTATATTTAAACTTTCCTCTTCTTTATCCGGATTGATTTGAATGGATGGGCACTCTTGCACATGAATCCAAGGGTAGGACTCTGAATAGGCTATGGTTGCTAAGGAGTCTGCTAGAAAATTTTATGTTCGGGGTATGTGCTCATAAGTGATGATTTTGAAATTGAGTGCCACTTTTTTTAGAACAAATAAGTATTTAACTAGCTGCTCCTTTTTTGCTTCAGATTGACCTTGTGCATGATGGATAAGAAGCTGAGAATCGCTCATTAACCTGACTCACTTGGCTCCACAGATGAGAGCTAACTTCAAACCAGTTATAGCAGCTTCAAATTCGGACTCATTATTAGAAGCCCTGAAAGAAAAACATATAGCCTGGTACATCTGGTCACCGTACAAAGAGTTTAAACATATCCCAGCACCACAACCCATGGTACTTGATCCACCATCAGTCCGGACCACCCGTACTTTTTTATCTTTTACACCGGTTAGTTGCTTAGTATCCCTGTCTGGATGGAATTCAACTAAGAAATCAGCCACAGTTTGGGCTTTAACTGTTGTTCGAGGGGCAAAATCAATATCGTAGTCTCCCAGCTCTACTGACCACTTGGTCATTCTACTTGAAATGTCTACCTTTTGGAGAACATTTTTCAAGGGAAAAGACATTCGGACAATAATAGAGTGAGCCTGAAAGTAGGGCCTCATTTTCCTCACAACAATCACCAGGGCTAGCGCTAATTTTTCGAGTTTTAAATACCGTTTTTCTGCATCCATCAATCTTTTACTGATATAGTACACCAGACGAGGATATTTATCCACCTCCCTTACCAACACTGCGCTTATAGCACAATCATAAATTGCTAAGTACACGTAGAGGGTCTCTCCATCAATAGGTTTAAACAAGGTTTTAGGGGAAGATAAATGTTTCTTAATTTCATCGAAAGCTTCACCACACTGTGGAGACCAGTTGAAGTCTTTTGCACCTTTCAAATTTTGGAAAAATGGGGCACACTTGTCCGAAGACCTTGAGATAAAACAATTCAATTCAGCCAACCTCCCTGTCAATCGTTGTACTTGTTTAATATTCTGAGGCGGCTCCATCTGTTGGTAAATCATTAAGTTGGTCTAGATCAGGCTGTATCAATTTCTCACTTATCACATACCCCAAGAATTTCCTAGACTGCACCCCAAAGACACATTTTTCTGGATTCAATTTTAAATTCACTTTTACCAAGTTGGCAAAAGTTTCCCAGAGGTCTGCCAAGTGTAGTTCTTCGTCCACACTTTTTACCATCATATCATCAATGTAAACTTCCATGTTGCTTCCAATTTGATCAGCAAAACCCTTGTTCACCAACCTTTGATAAGTACCCCCAGCATTTTTTAACCCAAACGGCATCACCTTATAACAATGGAGGCCCCTATCAGTAACAAATGTAGTATGTTCTTGATCTTTCGGATCTACTTGAATCTGATTATACCCGGAGAAGGCATCCATAAAAGACAACAGCTTGTTTCCCGACGTAGAGTCCATCAGCTGATCAATTTGGGGGACCTGATATAAATATTTTGGGCAAGCTCTGTTGAGATCTGTGAAATCGATGCACATACGCCACTTACCATTTTTCTTTTTTACCATCACTGGATTGGTTGTCCATAAAAGGTATTGAGATTCTTTTATGTGCCCCATTTTAGATAGCCGGTCAACCTCTTGAACTATGACATCAACATTTTCTTTAGAAAAGGCTCTCCTCTTTTGTACATAAGGTGTTATGTCCCTTCAGATGGATAATTGGTGTGATATAATGTCTGCTAGCACTCCGGTTACATCAGCATTGCACCAAGCAAAGACATGTTGATGGTCTTTCAAGAAACCCAACATTTTACCCTTTATTCTGAAGTCATCTTGGATCCTATCTTGACACTTTTTCCTTCAACCATAAAGTGAGTTTTAACTTCTTCAATTGATATTAGAACACTAGGGGTCTCTCTGCGGTCATCAATTTCACCATCTCCCCAGAGGGACCCTCAAACTGTTATTTCTCATTGATCCAGACTGCCCCCAACGTCCGAAGGGCCAGTGCTGTTGCATAACACTCTCTTGCTACCTTTTGGCTGCTTCGAACAACTCCCACTTGTCCTTGCACAGCATACTTCAAACATTGGTGGACCGCTCAAGCCACAACATGCATCATGGAGAGCCAAGATCTCCCCAGAATGGCATTATAACAAGTGGAACAATCCACCACAATAAAAAGTATTCTACTCATCTTTTTAAAAGGGCCTTTGCCCAACAAAACCTCTTCTTCGAACTCCCCGATCACGTCTGCTGAGCTTCCAGTGAAACCCACAATTGACCTGTTCGAACGCTGAATTACTGCTGGATTCTCAATTTTTTTTTTGTAGGAAGTCAAAAAGAGAATATTGGCTGAACTTCCGGTGTCCACCAATATTCGTCTTATGTCATTGCCCCCAATGGATGCTCCTATGACAACAACATCTTCATGAGGACCAGCAATGTCCTCAAGTCGTCCTCATCAAAAACAATGAAAGGAAATGGAATTTGTGATTGATAGGAAGTCATGCCTCCTTCCAGTTGGGTAGCTAAAGTATGAACGTGCCTCTTTCTCGAAGAAGCAGTTGATGCAGTTATGGTGTCTCCCCCGAATATTGTAAGTGACTCAAAAAAGCTAATAAGTCCGGGCACCATCTTGCAATGCTCTGTGATAATACCCACTTTATTCCGGTTTGGATCAGGATCTAAATATTCTGATTCTACATCAAATCTTTCGATTATTACCATAGCCCCATCCGGAGCCGATGTGCCTGTATTGTTTGGACCAGCCCGATGAGTATTATCAGACCTATTTCCACTTCTTCTTTTAACATACACTCCCAACTTTCCTTTTTCAATCAAAATTTTCACTTCTTGTTTCAACGCAATACAATCTTCAGTGTTATGGCCAATATCATGGTGATACCGGTAGAAACAATTATTACGACTCTCCCTGGGAGATTGCAATGCAGCCGACCTTCTGTAATGTACTTCGTTTTTTGTTTTGTCGTAAATGATGGCTATGCTTTCTTTCAACTCAGCAAACCACTCCAGTTGAACCCAAGGTCCTATCTTATTTCTAGATTGATGGCTCTGGGCTGGCGCAGTTGGATGGGATTGAGCCTTGGCTCTGTTATGACCCTGTCCAGCTTCATTGGCCTTGTTCCCGGACTGATTTCGGTTTTTAATTTGGTGCAGCTGGAGCATACCTCACCTGTCTGTGCATCCTGGTTTTCTTTGTTTCATCCACATTAATCTGTTTACCGATCTGATTTAGTAGACCTCCCCATGTCATGACCTTTTTCCTGGTTACTGAATCAGCCAAGTTTCCAGGGTTTAAGCCCTGCCTCAAAGAAGCTATTGCTACTTGTTCAAAGCAATAAGCCAATCCATTCTTGGTATTTACAAAACTACTTATGTATGCTTTTAAAGATTCGTTTGGTTCTTGGGCACAATGGATAATTGTGTCTCCATTGCCTTTTACTTCTTTACTTCCAACAAACTGCCTCCGAAAGGCCATCCAAAAAGTATCAAAATTTATGATGCAGACTTGTGGAAAACTGTTGTACCACTTCAGAGCACTCCCCGTAAAAGATTGGGAGAATGCTCTACAAAGCAATTTATAGTCATCATCAAAATTTATCATAAATTTTTTGAATTGTTCCAAGTGGTTATCCGGATCTTTATTCCTATTATATTTTTCCATTTTTGTACTGTCAAACCTCTTGGGCAGGTTTCCGGATAATATCTTGGAGGACAATGGAGATTGTCTCCAATTCTGGCCACGACGAAATACAGTATCTTCGTTGGGATTTGCAAAGATACCTGGCTCATCATGAAAGGCAAAAGGATCCATTAACAAGCGGTCTACGTGTCTCCAGCCATGACTATGACTGTGAGACGATCCTTTACCTAGATGTCTCTTCAACCTTCCATGTTTGTCCCTCTTTCTTGAGTACTTTTTAACCAACTTTTGTTTCTTTTTAGAACGGCCTTCATCGCTGCTGGATGACAAGGACTCTTCAACTCCATCTTCATTCGAGGAGCTACTAGAAGACTCTGAGTCTGAGCCTGAGCTCTCCACCGGTTTAGACCGGTGAGACTTTTTTGAGCTAGCATGAGTCTTTTTTGCACTCACATGGGTCTTCGATGGTTCATGCTCTCTTGGATTGTCAATATGATGAGCTGCTGACACCTTAGACTTCTCTTTCGTGCCCATCTCTGCCCTTGTGGTAGCCCTCAAAGCTTCTATTTCAACTTTCAGCCTATCTCGCTCCTCGATCGTATATTCATTATTTTCTCCCACCACTTCTCCCAAAGTTGGTGGCACATCCTGCTCGTCCGGATTCATCCGAACTGGTTTTTCTTGATGGTTTTGAATGCTAGATTCAGGCACCTTCTCCTCCCACCGTGGTCGCCTCTTTGGTGTGGATAATTTTCAACTGAGGGTAATTTTGTCTAAAGTTTTGTGATGTTTCAAAGGTATTTAATGCTTAAGTAGTTTGTACATGATTTAGTTTTTAATATATTTGTCCTGTTCGGATGGTTCAGTGGGTGGCTTTTGTCTGAATTGCCCCTGTCTGGTTCCCACAGTGAGTGGTGAGAAAATCCAGACTCATCAAAACCAACTATAAATGATGCCAGACCACATCATGCGAAACCAGGCTAACTACAAATGATTAAAGACTACATCATGCGAAACCATGCCAACTAAAAATAATGAGAGACCATATAATGCGAAACTAGAACAACTATAAATGATGAGACACCACATAATACGAAACCAAGCCAACTATAAAGATGTGAGACCACATCATGGGAAACCAATTTAAATATATATTTTTTGGATGATAGGTATGAGACAAAAAGGTGGATACGAGACCAAGGTGAAATGGGCTCGCGAATTGTTATTTTTTCAAAAAGACAAAAAATATCATTAATGGATCTAGTTTTGTTCGTTTTAAAAAAACAATATCGAGGTATTTTCGAATCTTTTTTTCCGAGTGACCGTTCAAAAGATACTAACCTTTAAAATTCTAAATTAAAAAAATAAAGGAAAAAACATGTAGACGTTTTTTATGATTTGATATAGTATATTATTTTAGGTACATAGTTTGTTAGTTTTTTGGTGTAAATCTGTAGAGGTTTGTAAAATGAGTATGGATCAATAACTAACTCACTATATTCAGACTTTTTTAGTTTATATGTTAATCAATGGTGGGAAAAATAATATTTGAAGCAAATAATCCGAAAATTAAATAATATAATATATTATTATAATATTAAAAAAATATGTATCATAATATATTATGATATGAAATAAAATAATGATAATCTATTAATAATAATTTAATATCAAATTTATTTACTAATAATTATCGAAAGTTTGATAAAGTATGGATAACCATGTGGTGATAAATGAATATTCACAGACAACCACATGGTAGTTTGGAATCCCTAAACCATTTTTTCTCTCTCATGGTTTTTTTAAATGTTAATTCTTTCACACCATAACTCAAAAAATAAAATATTATTGATTTTGTTTTTAAAATACAAAGAAAACTAGACCAATGATATATTTTTTGAGTTATTTTAGTTATGTAATTAGATGCAATTAGGTTGCAAAATAAGTCGGATAAAACAACTGTATTCTAGTTGCGGACTTACATATAATTTGGTCGCTAAAAAATAATTATGTTCTAGTTGCATAATTATGTGTAATTTTGTTATTAAACATTAATTGTGTTCTTCTTTTGGAATTACGTGCAAATGTATTGTAAAAAGAAAAAAAAATAGTTACGGAAATAAGAATATGGTTGCTAAATAAGTGTGCTTGTGTGAAAAAACAAATGCAAACTTGTTTTAGAAAAATAAGTGTTAATTAGATGTAAAATAACTTTTTTTAATTGCAAAAAACTATGCATTTTTGTGGTTAACAAACTTTGAAAATTGGAGTTGCGAAATTATGAACAATTGGGTTGCGAAATTAGTTTGAAAAAAGAAATTGTTATTTAGTTGCAGAATTATGTGTAGTTTGGTTGCGAAAAAGAAACTGTTTTTTAGTTGCTGAATTAGTAACTAATTGGTTGTGAATTTGGTTTTGAAAAAAATCTCCAAACATATCACTCATATATTTCGCTTTGTTTGTCTTTAAAAAATAGGATTATATACGTTTTTGGAGTTTTTTTTTTGAGTTAGAGTTTGAAAGATATGGAGTTTTGAAGGTTAAAACTAACAATGGTTGATGAATGTATGTGTTTGTGTGTTTCAGAGTATTGTTGGAAGAATTTATGCTACACATGATTTTTGGTAAATTTTAAAACCCAAATAAAATAATAAAATATCATTATTAATTATATATTTTAAAACTAATTAATTTACTATTTCCAAAATGACCTAAATTGGTTAATTTTTTAAGTATTTAGTTATATAAAATATTATCATTTATTTATATGACATCAAAAAATTATTATGTATAAAATTTATAATTAGATTGATAAACGGATATTTTTTTGCAATAATTATAACTTTAACGTAATATAGTTTATGTAATCTAGTGCAAATTAGCCTTAACTCACTATCCTACCAGTTTGCTTCAGGTTCGCTATAGCAACTATAAAGATAAGCGAGGTTCAACGAAAGCTCTCTCCTCTCTCCTCTCTCCTCTCTCCTCTCTCAACCCAGCTCTAGTCCAACGGTAACTCCATCTCCTCCATGTTCTCCCATGGATTGCTTCAGTCCCGTTGGCAGCAATGTGCAATGAGTGGTGGCTTCATGGGCTTCTACTCTACTGACATTAGAACTCACGAATGGAGACAG
Organism: Limnanthes douglasii subsp. nivea; assembly: GCA_036936605.1. Taxonomy (NCBI): domain Eukaryota; kingdom Viridiplantae; phylum Streptophyta; class Magnoliopsida; order Brassicales; family Limnanthaceae; genus Limnanthes; species Limnanthes douglasii. Next base: position 166,241,275 of record JAUPFV010000005.1, on the reverse strand, counting down.
AGGAGTACAATGTTTTCAACCCATGCCAGTGCATCCATGCCAAGTCTAAGAAGGCAGTGTCCAATCAAGCCTCTACCCCTTTTGGAGAATGTTGATCTAGACTCCAAAGTATGGCTTTTATTTTCCATGTACAAGTTTGAGAAACCAATGTCAACAAGTAATCATGATGAAGCATCTGTCCCATCTCCCGATGGGAAGCATCAATACATCTCTTGTCCTCTCCAGCCTCACCTCTCTCAAAACATCCTTTCTTATCAAAACACAACCCTTTATTCATTTCTTTCCTAAAGGTCCAAAGGCTGGTTCTTAGTCATCAACCTTCTCTTTTCTAGTCTGGTTTATTCCCAGCTAGCTACCAACCATTTCTATCTCCAATCCCCTTCTCCTCCTTTCATTTTCAGGATTCGTGATTTGTTCAAGCAAGCTGGTTTTCACCCCTTTCACTGTAGTGAATTCCTTAGTTACACTCTAACTAAATAGGATCTGGTTCTATCCCTAATACCAGTTAGATGGGATGGTTCATTGTCCAACGGTAACCTCTCTGTCTTTTGCCATCCTCAAAAGTTATACCCTCCTCTCTCATCACCCCTCTCTCTCCTCTTTTGGGCAAACTGGTTCCTCCCTTTATCTGGTTTACTCTGGTTTACTATCTTTTTTCATTTTGAGCTTAAGCTGCATCTCTCTGTCCCTTTGCCCTCTATCCCCTGCCCTAAGCTGTACCTCTACAGTCAGCTAAACCTCAAGCTAACCTCCTTGTACCCTATGTTTTTTCTTAGTCGCCTCATGGCTGGTTTCCTGAAACCATTTTCCCAATCTCAGGCTACATATCCCAGATATCCATTCCCAAAACCTATACCTAATCCACTGAACAAACAACAATACATCTCATATAAACCAGCCTCCCTATCAAACAAACCCCAATCAAATCCCCTCAGATATCTGCTCTATCTCAATCCAAAAATTCAAACATTTAAAACAAAAAACCTTTACTTTTTCCTGCTTCCTATGGAATCCCCATCCTCTCTGCGACCTGCAAGGCCTTCGGGGAAACTTGGATCATTCTTTCCTATTAGAACAGAGGGATTTTCCTCCTTTGGCCTTATTCCTTATCTCCCCCATACCTCCATTCTCTTATGAAGACCAATGCCTCAACAAGCTTGTCCTCTCTGCTGCCTTGACCCTGAGCCTCCCTCCATCCTCCCTAGAACCCTTTCTTCACCATAGTATCACCCCTCAACACGAAGAGTTTGTAAAGAATACACTAGCCCTGGCCAGACATCACATGGAGTCTGGCCATGGCCAGATAATCTTCCAACATGTTGCTTCGCCAGAGATGAAGGATTTTCTTCCCTCACTGATGCTCTCTCTTCGTGAACGTCCCACTATGGACTTCTCTACAGCATCAGGGTTCACTCTAACTCCTCATTTAGAAGCTCCAATGGGTAGTTGAGGGTTGATTAAAGTCTCAACCAGCCTCTACGCCAATCTGGTTTCTGCAATTGGGGAATGCCTAGATGTTCCAATTGCTCTGTGTCCTGTGACTGCAAACCAGCCCCCTCCCCCTCCTTTCATTATAATCAGAGTAACCCTAGGAACCTCGACATCTCTAACGCTATGAATCCACTTCCACTTGGACCCAAAATCTCCATCCCAACACTGGATCTACCTAGGGTCCGATTTGGGTTCGCCTCCCCGTCTTCGAGCAAGTCAGACCCCAATTACAGTGATTCCTTTGTGGAGTCATTCTCTGATACTGAATTCGGGTCTCACCATGAGCCATCTACCTCTGGCCTGAGCAAGCCGCTTCCTCTACCATCAGGTTTCATTCCTGTTCAAACTGATTCTCTCCACTCTAGCGACTCGAAGGTTTCTGGAAAAGGGTCTGTCCCTAATTGGGTTTCCTGTAGCGAGTCGGGTCATCAATGGGCTAAGCTGGATCAGCAGATTGAAAAGTCTTTCTTGGGTCAGAAGTCCACTACGAATGGTGAAAATCATAAGTCTGTGTTGGGCCAGCAGTCTGACAATAACCATCTGGGCCTAAGTTCTGGTCTGTTGGGCCAATCTTCCAAGTATGTTGGGCAGATTGAAATTTTATCCTTTGTTGGGTCGGGGATAAATAAAGAGAAGGGTTTTCTAGGAGTCGGTTCCTCCTACAAGCCTTATTCTATTATTAGGAATTTTGGTAATGCCGGTAAGTGGCCAAAGGGAAGGAAATTTTTAAAAAAGGTGCCTAAAATCCACAAAGTTCCTTTAACGGCTCCAATCTATCCATCATCAACTTCAAACTCCTTTGGATTGAATCCTCTCAAAATTTCAAAATCTACCTCATCCTATGCTAGTATTGTTGCGGGACACCTCGATAACCGCTCTCCTTTAGTTATTTGTATTAACCATATTAATCATGATGGAGTTGATTTTATTTTGAATGAATCGGCTATGGGTCCTCCGGATTTATGGAAGGCTTGTTTATCGGGGTACTTCCTTTCTCAACCCCAAAATTTTACCATTCTAAAGGCCAATGTGGAATCTTTGTGGAGAAAATTTGGTCTTTTCGATTTTAAGTCTCTTCTCGAAGGTTATTTTCTATTTAAATTTGGTTCGGAAGAGATGGATAAAAAAGTGTTGGATCAGGCCCTTGGCATTTTGGTGAGAATTTGATCATTCTCAAGAATTGGACTCCCCTCTTTACCATTATCAAAGACCCCCATAAGAAAATCCCCATTTGGGTCAAAGTCTTTAATCTGCCTTTGGAGCTTTGGACTGCTGAGGGTTTTAGTAAAATTGGATCAGTAGTAGGCACTCTTTCTACATGGATAATCAAACGGAAAGGATGGAGAAACTCCGATTTGCTTGTATTTGCATTATGATTTCTGTGGGCACTAAAATCCGCCGTACGCTCACTTTCAAGATTAGTGAAAAAATCATTACGGTAAATTTCGAGTATCAAGGACTCCCCCCCCCTCATTGTGCACGTTGTGTTGTCTTTGGGCATTCCTCCAACCTTTGTAAAAAAAGGAGCACCCAAACTTCCTACCATTCCTTCCCTACTTGCCCCTTTGGATGAGTCTGATCCTTCTAAGATTGAGCCGAATAGACTTAGTAGACAGCGCCTTGCTTCTAGTGAGGAAGTTATGGAGGTGGAAAGTGGAGAGGAGGTTGACTCGCCTCCCAAAAAGACATCGCTTCTCAAATGCTAAGGATAAGGGTATTTTGGAATGTCCTCTGACAGGATCATCGTCCAAAATGCTGTAAGTCTTCTAATTAATGAATATTTCTTCTTGGAATGTCAGGGGATTAAATGACCCTGTTAGACAAAAAGATGTTAGTGATTTTCTTATTAGTAATAATATCTCCTTACTAATTCTAGTTGAAACTAAAGTTCAATTGTTTAAAGTAGAATCTATTGTCAGGAAAATGACTCCCTTTTGGCATGTCCTTACAAATCAGTCTTCTCACCACCTTGGTAGAATTTGGATTATTTAAAAACCCTAGTGTCATCACAATATCTCGTAAGTCCCAATATCCTCAGTATATTCATTGTCTAGCTCAGTGTCATAACTTTAACGCTTCATTTAGATTTACTGCAATTTACGCTTTCAATGAAGCTTCTAATAGAATTCCTCTTTGGAATGATTTGACTACCATCTCCATCGTAGACAAGCACATTCCTTGGGCTTTGCTTGGGGATTTCAATGCCATCCGTCACCCCCAATGAGCGTATTGGATCCTCCAAGAATTGGTCTTCCGCTATAGATGATTTTAATCAGTGTTGTTTCCATAATGAGCTCAGTGATCTCCGATCCACTGGCTTTCACTTCACATGGATTAATAAACAACTTGATCACCCGATTCTATCTAAGAATATTAAGAGGCCTTGTCAACCCTGTTTGGGATGATCTCTTCCCTTTGTCTTATGCTCACTTCGGCTTTCTTCGATCTTCTGACCATACGACCGTTACGCTTAATCTGGCGTTCCATCGGCTTAAGCATAAAAAACATTTTGAATTCTTCAACATGTGGCAATCTCACCCGCTTTTCAATGACTTAGTTATTAAGATTTGGAATAGCCCCATTACTTCTTCTGGGATGAGTATGGTCACTGAAAAACTTCTTAGGCTGCAGGTCGTGCTGGCAGGTCTCAACTGTAAAGAGTTTAGTGACATTGGCTCTAGAGTTGTAAGTGCCCAAAAGAGACTATTTCAAGCTCAATAAAACCTCGCTTGTGATTCGCTAAACCCTTCCCTTGTTTCGGAAGAATGCGATGTTTCATAAGCTTTTATCTTTCTTAGTAGAGCCTAAGAATCCTTTCTAAAGCAAAAAGCTCGAGAAAATTGGATAAAGCTTGGTGACAAAAACAAAAAAAAAATTCATAATAGTATTAAGGCTCGTCTTTTCCGTATCAAGATCATTTCCATCACTAATAAAAATGGAGTCACGGTGACCACTCCTGATAGTTTGTCAAAGGTCTTCGTGAAATACTTTGAAAACTCTCTTGGTTCCAGATACTATGCCGGTTATCCAGGCCTGTACAATGTCTTTTCTCTTCTAACCTCTAAAGTCACCAATACTGATAAGGAATCTATGAGTCGTGAGATTTCCCGCGATGAGATAAAATACGCCCTGTTCAGTATTAACAGTAACAAAGCTTCTGATCCTGATGGGTTCAACTCTTGCTTCTTCAAAACTAATTGGAGCATTGTTGGCCATGACATCTGTAATGGTGTCCTTGACTTCTTTCATTCTGAATATTTTAAGGCCTCTTGGAACTCCACCTCTGTATCTCTCATCCCTAAAAAGGATTCCCCTTCTAGGCCTGCTGACTTTAGACCCATTGCTCTCTGTAATGTTAGTTACAAGATCATATCCAAGACCATAGCTAATAGAATTAAAGAATCCTTTCCTTACCTGATGGATAATTCGCAGTCGGCATTTGTAAAATGAAGAAATATCTCTGATAATATCCTTTTATCTCAAGATATTTTACGGGGATACCACTCTAATCATAGAGACACAAAGGTTGCTCTCAAAATTGATTTAATGAAAGCCTTTGATAATGTCAGATGGCACCTCATCCTTGATATCCTTGTTGCGATGCATTTCCCAGATAAAATGATCACATGCATAATCAAATGCATTTCTCCTCCTTCGTACTCCATCAATATTAATGGAGATCCTCATGGCAACTTTAAAGGACGAAAAGATCTGAGGTAAGGAGATCCGCTCTCCCCCTTCCCCTTTGTCCTCGTCATGCAGGTCATTTCCAATATTCTTAAGGAAAAGAGCCAGAATGCAAATTTCCAATTTCATTAGAAATGTCAAAAGCTAAAAATCATTAATCTTTGCTTTGCATATGACCTAATGATATTTTGTCATGGAGATGCAAATTTCCTTCTTCTTATCAAAGAGGCGCTAGATGAGTTCTATACTTTTTCTGGACTAAAAGTTAACCCTGCAAAAAGTCATATCTTTTTTTCGGGTATTGATGAGTCACACCGGTTGGAACTTAGAACCATTTTGGAATATCGAGATGGATCCCTTCCAATTAAATATCTGGGTGTGCCCCTTCTGACTAGCCGTCTCACCCACTCGAACAGTCAGCCTCTTCTTCATAAAATAATATCCGAAATTGACTCTTGGACTTCTAAGCATCTTTCTTATGCAGGTAGACTTCAGCTCATTAAGTCGGTCTTATTCGTTGGTCAGGTTTACTGATCTTCCATTTTTATCCTTCCCTCAAGGATAATCAAAGAATTGTCTCAATATCTTTGTCGTTTCCTTCCATCTACGGTTACCTTGCCACTTCAGAGGGCGATCTTAGGATTCTTGACCTAAAAATTTGGAATCAGACGGCCGTCCTCAAGCACATTTGGTCTATCATCAATAATAAAAATCACTCTATTTGGAGTGATTGGATTAAAATGGAAAAAATTAAAAATAATAACTTTTGGAACCTCCCGATGGGATCTTCGCCCTCTTGGATATGGAGGAAAATTCTTCGTCTCTGCCCTTTGGCTAGTAAAAATGTGCAGGGTGGCAATTGGAAATGGTTCGAGTACATCATTCTGGTACGATCCGTGGCTCCTCTCTTCTTCGCTTGCTTCTCACTACAGCGAAAGTACAATCAAGGATTCTAGACTTGGGAAAAACCTCAAGGTCTCGGATATCATCCTCAATGGGAATTGGAACTGGCCATCCAATAATAGATTAGCGAATGCTCGATCGCGCGCTAACCTGTTAGAGATCCGCAACCTTATTCTCTCCCTCCCTCCTCCTAACATTTTCTCCAACGATATTCCATTCTGGAAGGCGAAAGAAGGATGCACCTCTTTCTCCATCAAAGATACGTACCATGCCTTCAGCTGCCCAACCCTAAAGTAGGGTGGGCCGGGTTAGTTTGGAATAAATCCAATATTCCTCGTCACTCCTTTATCTCATGGCTCGCTATTTTGGGCAAGTTTGCCACCAAAGATAAGCTTCTCACCTAGGATTACAACATCCCACCGAAATGTGCCCTGTGCAACTCTAACAATGAGACTATCTCTCATCTCATCTTTGACTGTAGCTTCACTCAGAGTATTTGGACCCATGCTAGTACTAAATTAGGATTCCCTTTTACAGTCTCCTGTTGGCAGTCTTGGGTTTTTGAAGCGTCAAATTGGTTTCAATCTCGAAACCATTCTATTTGTCTTTGTTGCTTCGTCGCGGTAATTTACCACGTTGGGAAGGAGAGGAACCTAAGAAATTTTGGTTCCCCTCCTGACATAGCCTGTTTGGTTTCTCACCGAATCTTTTATGATCTTCGGTTTAGATTCCAAGGCACCAAGATTGGCTGGCCCTTCTAAAATTAATATTTATTATTTTTCTTTCTTGATGTGCAGGATTCCCTTGGTGAATGCTGATCGTGATCCTTCTCTTCTTTGATCGCTTGGTGGATTGAGGTCGATGTCTCTGATGTCTGCTTGGAGGATTGCAGCAGCAGGCTCTGATTCCCATGTGTTTTCTTCGTATTTTGATTACTTGTACTTGACGATTCTTATCTCCCCACTTTGATGGGATTGCTTTTTATGACTTTATTTCGTAATCGACGTTCGTATGGTGATTGTTGATGTATATCTCGGGGTATGCCCCAGATTTTGTATGAACCTTATTTCAATTAATTTAATGTTTTTATTAAAAAAAACTATAAAGATAAGCAGAACTTGAACTAGTTATCTTGTACGTGTATTCAGAAAAAATAAGATTATGACATGAAGAGAATCACTCTGCACTAAAAATTTATTACGGTGCTTAGATGAAAAAAATAAAAAAATAATAAATTTGCGCCTAAGTCGACGATTGGACATCGGAAAGTAACTAGGGACAAAAATGATATCACGTGGTCAAGTAATATTTTTTATGCCAAAAAAGACATGTGAAGAAAAAATACAATAAACGTAAAGCTTAGCTTGAAGAGAAAGGTATATTTCTTTCTTTTGCAATTTTTGAATCAAATTTTGTTGAAGCTTCTTCTGATACTTGGTCTCACTACTCACGTAACAAACTCCACATATAGGGCATACTTAAAATCTGGAAACGAAAGAGACATGAATGATTTTTCTTTATGGGAAACTGTCTCGATGATGATGTGGTAGTTGTTAGAACTCATCGCGTAGTTATAAAGACTTGGCAGCAGTTGGATTTTAAGAATGCCTTTTGTGTATCTCTCTTTCCAAGGAGTTTAATTTATTTAGCTAAATTAAATTGTTCTAAAAAAATTCTAGTGGTTGTGGATGTTTTATTGCTTTAACTATTTTATTGGATGATTTATATAAAATTATTCTTAAAATGATTTTGCACATTCATTCGTACCTCACCAATCCAAAGTGGTTTTCTAATAAAAAAATTCAGTATTGTGTCATAGAATATTGAGGCATATCTTAAAGTAAAGAACTTATAATTAGTAAATGAGGGGAGTTTTTGAAAATCTAGACTTTACTAACGTTGGTTTGTGAGTTGAATGTATAAAAAGAAAAACAAATCAAACACAATAAAACAAGTGCCACACAAATATATGAGCTTTTTGGAATTATTTATATGGATATTTGTGGACTATTCTCCCGTTTATGTATTAAAACATAATATTAATTTATCATTTTTATTGATGATTTATCTTAATATGATTACATATATATAAAATGTGAAAAGATTTTTATTGTTGACATCATGAGGTGTATATTACCGAGGTCGACATATAATTAGATAAAAAAATTAAAATCATATTATCAGACAGATGTGGTGAGTATTATGGAAGATATGATGAGTAACGATAAAATCCTAGCCCATTTGTTAAATTTCTTGAAAATTGTGTTATTCATGCACAATACACACGACCACGTATGGTAGGTAGGATAAGTTTCTCTAATATACTTATTTATGTGTGAGGTGAAGCATTAAAAATTGCAATGTATGTTATGAATAAAGTTCCTAGTAAAGTGGTTCCTAGAACTCCTTTTGAGTTATGGACTAGTAGAAAATCAAGTTTGAGACATCTATTTGTTTGGGGTTGTCTAACGGAAGCAATAATTTATAACCGACATAAAAATAAATTAGATTCGAGAGAAGTATCTCAATATTTTATTGATTATCCTGATAAATTGAAAGGGTACAAATTCTATTGTTCTAACTATACTACCAAAGTAGTTGGAACTGGAAATGTTAGATTCTTCGATAATTGCAAAGTTAGTAGGAGTGTCGAATCAAGAAAATAAATTTGTAAAGAAATTAGGGTGGCTATCTTACCATCCATACCTCGTCAAAATATCGTCATGTTTTGACATTTTCAAAATGTTGCAATAAATGAACATCATAATGAAATTGATTGCCCACTCGTATAAATATTTCCTTAATAATGTAAAAGAACTCCCACAAGCAATAGTTTTGAGTCTATCAGAGACAATGAAGATCTTTTATTTCAGATGATTATGTGATATGCCTACTGGAATCTGATTATGATATTGGAAAGAATATAGTTTCATTTTCACAAGCCATGAAAAGTGAGGATTCGAGCCAATTGACTGATTCTATGTATGCAGAGTCGAAATCAATGGATCAAAATGATGTTTGAGACCTTGTCTAATTACTTAGTAGTTGTAAAATAGATCGACTAGATATGGTTATTTAAGACGAAGCTTGATTTTAAAAGTAATATAGAATGATACAAGACAAGGCTTGTAGCTAAGGATTTCATTCAGATAGAAGGCGTTGACCACAAGGAAACCTTCTCTCTAGCATTTGAAAAGGATTTATTTAGAATTATATGACTCTTATAGCTCAGTTTGGTCTAGAGTTAGGTCAAAATAAATATGAAAACCGCGATTTGGAATGAAAATTTAGATAAATATATTTATATAGATCAACCAAAAAATTTTACAAAAAAAAAACATAAATATTTGGTTTGTAAGTTTAAAAAATCAATATATGATCTTAAACAAACCAACCATACTTTTACATCTTTCGAATTCAAAAAAAATACGATGATCAATGTATATTCCTAAAATTAGTGAGAGTCCATCTATATTTCTTGTTTTATATGTAAATGATATTTTATTGGCGACCAATGATTTTGGTTTGTGAAAAAACAAAAAAATATCTCCAGAAAAATCAAATAGTTGATGCAGACTAGGGCCGTTATCGGTCCGGTTCGGTCTGGGTTTTGAAGGAACTGGACCGGACCGCTAAGTTTTCGGTTCTAATTTTTGGAACTGGACCGAACCGTTATGCTTTCGGTTCGGTTCGCTCCGGTCCGCTTCGGTCCGGCTCGGTTCGGTTTCGATTTCGGCTCGGTCCGAATTCGGTCCGGTCCCATTTCGGTCCGGTTTCGGTCCGGTCCGCTTCGGTCCGGTTCGGTTCGGTTTCGGTGTCGGCTCGGTCCGAATTCGGTCCGGTCCCATTTCGGTCCGGTTTCGGTCCGGTTCGGTCCACTTAAAAAATAAAATCAATTAAAATTTGATTTTTAATTATTTTTTTATTAAAATAAATGATATAAAATCTAAAGTTTATAAGTTGATCTTTCATTTTCTTAAAAAATTGGTAATTAACTATTAATTTTGGTACTATAATTTATAAAAGAATATATAATAACAATAAATAATCGGTTTTAACGGTTTTATTGGTCCGATTTCTTATCGGTTCTACCGGTTTATCGATTTTATCGGTTCGATTTCGTATCGGTTCTTTCGGTCCTATCAGTTTTATCGGTTCGGTTCTTTATCGGTAACATCGGTTCGGTTCCTAACCGGTTTTTCGTTTCGGTTCCTTATCGATTTTCGGTTTTTAGAATGGAACCGCAAACCGGACCGTTAAGGTTCGGTCCAGTTCTCGGTCCGGTCCTTATCGGTTCGGTCCCGGTCCGGTTCTCGGTTCCGGACCGTTGACCGCCCTAATGCAGACAAAGCCTTATCATATGATAGTCCCTAAAGTATTTAAAAGTTAATCTAAAAAGGATATTAAACTATCACAAAAAGATATACCAATTGTGTTTAAGGTAATTTGACATGCATTTTTATCCGTCGTAAGTTATTAGTTTTTTTAATAAATATTTTAGTAGTTAAATAATACCATAGTTATACACCCAAATTAAATAATTACACAAAATATGATTATTAGCCATATATACAATTTTTATAACATTAATATGTACATATGATTTAACTGAATGTAAGGCAAGCACGCACTTATATATATTATTGACACATTATAATAGAAGATCCCATAGAATTCAGTTGCCGCTACTATCAACTTTCAAGAAAAGCCGGTGAAGATCAAACCAAAGTGTTCCTCTCAAGGTTCTTTTCTTATCTTCATCGTATCACCCTTTTTCTTCAACTCTCTTTCTCTCTCTTTCTTTCTTTCTTTTTCTATTAATTTTCTTTTCGTTTCTTCTCTTTTGGAGGTTATCCGTATTGAGTCCCATAAAAAATAACATAAAAATGGAACAGTTGATCGGCGAAGTCAATGCTCAGTTGATCGGCGAAGTCAATGCTGAAGAGAAAGGTTTTTGCTGTAAACAATGCCTTACATGTGTCGCTCATACTGAGGTATATTTCCTTTTTGGATTCAGTTGTTTTCTCAATTGAATCTTTGAGTTTGTAGTAGTCTTGTTGTTGCCAATATTATGGTTTCGTACTATTCTTGGATGATTCTTTGGTCTGTAAGTTCTTCTCGGAAACTTATTCTTGGAGTGGTACATAAATTTATTAGACATAGATTAACTTTGATCTTGATCCTTTGTTGAAATGTTAGTATAAAGTATATCTAAGTTAAGTATGTTACTTTGTTTCTTGGAGTCGTACATAAATCTAATCCTATCTTCCTCAATGTTTCAGAGTCTACTATGGATGAATGAAAGGGTTTATAAATTTAATGATCTGTAAGTATTCTTTATTGCGGTAGAAATCACAATCACAACCACAAAATGGAAGAACAAAATAAGTAGCAACTTTTATGAGCATAACCAACTTAATAACGAACAGGATTGGATTGAACATGAGCTCATCTTAGTATTACTGTTAACACTTATTTGTTCTGTTTATGGATCGAACAGTGTGAATGTATCATTAGAAGCGGATGAAGATAAACAGATGTGCTATATCTGTCGAACGCGCTCCTGTATGGATGTGTGGCAGTATGACATATACTGTGTTTGCTGTCGATATTTTCTGGGCATGTTAGAAGTAATATACTCTTCCTTCTCTAATTAATGTAACGATTTATAGTCAGGACGGTCGTTTATTGTTTTATTTTTTCGCATTTAGGTGAGTCCATATTCCAAGCAATATTATATCGACAGGTGACCTTTTTCTTCTACCAAGTAATTTAGTTGTAAAAGTTGTTCTTGTGGTTTTGAAAATTGAACCAAAAAATATGTTTTATTATAGGATGAGGGTTATGGATGTGGATGGAAACGACTCCCCGGCCAACTCAAGTGATGGAAGCGACTCCCCGGCCAGCTCAAGTGATGGAAGCACCGATTAAACAAACTTGTGATACTTTTTTTTTTTGTTGTTGTTGCTGTAGAAGTTACTCTCCCTTATTGTTGCTATAACTCAAGTGATAAACAAGATTACACCCTGGTGTGGGATGTATGATCATTTTGTTTTCATTGACAATAATTTTGTATAACTCAGTTTTACTCTTGTGAGAATTATCTCCTCTATTCATAATATTTTCATTTCATTTTACAAAAATATGTAATATATCTATTCTATAAATATTTGAATGTTACTATGGAAAGGTCACGTTTGTTTTCAGTATCGTTTTCAGTTGGAACGTAGAAGGTATGATTGAACCCTTTTATGAACCAATATGAAAGGTAATACCCTGATTAATCCACAACCTAATCCCTACATTTGGAAATATAATAAAGAGAAATAAAATATTACATACCATCTAACGATTCGAAAAAGTGACAAGTCGATCGGATTTCTAATAGATTCTGCAAGAAAATAAACAAATGATAAGAGTTTTAAATTAAAGAAAAAAAAAGAACTGTCTTAGACATTAATGGAAATATATATATATATATATATATATATATATTAATTTTTTAATTAACTTCATGTATTCAATCTTGCATACAACTCAATCTTAAAAAGCAACAACTCCACATGTGGAGATTTTTGAAGAGCAGAGGTAAATGTTGCATCTCCACCCTCATGGATACAACCCAACGACATTCGCAGAGAATCCACCTCTTCCTGGAACATCTAGCAACTCAGACCAAATTCACGGCAATCTCTGCCATTAATACCATCCCGCTAGACCACCTTAGTACAAACCACAAGAATTCATCATTCAAGCTAAACCTTTCACAACTCAGCAAACAAGAAGAGATTCAAGCCAAACCTTTCACAACTCAGCAAACAAGAAAAGAAAAGATAAACAAAGATTTTCCACTACTTCTTAACTCCAATGGGTCTCAGACTGCTATACCAAAAACAATCACCCAATTCTCAACCCTTACAACAAGTCCACCACCTTCAAGCACAACCCAATCCACCCAAAAAGCCAATGAATCCCCAATCATGATCCCTCACTTCACCCATGCCAACAAAATCCTACGCCGAAGTTACGGAAAACTCACCTAAAGATATTACACACGATAAAGTTAGGATTGAAGTCAAAGGAGAGCATAAATATTTTGAATTTTAATAGCATGATAAAATAACTATGGAAGCCAACGCAAAATTTACTATGATAAATAAGTTTTCAAACGGAGGCTCGCAAAAGATATCGAGACATTCTTAAAATCTTTTAGCTTTATTGGACAATTTATTCTTGCATTATGGGATCTCATGAAAAGATCAATTACAGTAGATTTGGAAACATAATGTTTGGAACATTATCCAACACACTATGCAATTATTAAGATTGAGTACTAATTTTTATTTTAAAAAAGAATTCATAATATCCCCAATTTGGATTTCATTTTCAAACATTCGAGCTTATATGTATAATGGAGATTCCATGAGGGTCATAGCCAAGTCTCTTGACAATTCTTTAGCAGTATGGGTACCCCAAAAGAACAGGACCATGTACAATTGTTGTAAGGCATCGATCGAGCTTCATCTATCTAAGAACCTATTGAACAAACTTTGGATTAGATTTGGCAACTGTGATGGATTCTTGCAAGAGGTAACCTATGGAGCCAGACCCAATTATTACTCAGATCCAACCATATTAGTCATAAGCAACGAGAATGTAAAAAATCTATGCACCTCAACACTCCTCCATAAGTAACCCGTCAATAGACTCAAACCATCCCTAATAAAAAAAACAATCTGAGTCAACAACACATTGGAAGACAAAGCTTTAGTCTATCATAGTCAAAGAGACAGTCAAAGCCAATATAAACAATACAAACTCAAACAAATCAAATATAAGCAACGAATGACATACTCTAACCCATCAAGAAAGTGAACACCTCAATTCATCCAACATTCTACACCTCCATAAGCCATTACCAACCCGAAAACCACCAACTATCACTCATGAGCCACTAGCTTTGAGTCAAACCACAAACAATACACAAAATATTTATATACCTGAAATACAAGATGCAGAGATAATCGAACCTCTGTATTTCATATATACAGGTATCATGCTAAAGAAAACAAAGAACAAGTCTCACCCAATTCAGCTCATATATCTCCTAAACTAAAAACCATTGGAAGCCTTCCCTCTTTCCCTATTGTGACAACCCAAGACAGCCTGAATTTCAAGAATTACCTAAACAAGAAAATGAAAAAAGTTAAGTCGAAATCACCTAGAAACCTAAGCACTACCAAAGCCATTCCCCCTAGGGGGTAGCCGAGTTGGTTGAGTATGGCATTCTTATGACCAAAAGGTCATGAGTTCGAATCCCTCTACATAAGCTTTCTCGGCTGAGCCTGTCACCGTGTGTGGTTTACCTTTTGGCGTTGGTTTGCAGGCTATCGCGTCAGACTTAGGGTTTTACCCTGTGTGCACTCATTGCACTCTGAGTAGCGGCTGCGGGTTCCCTCCGAAAAAAAAACTACCAAAGCCATTCATTTCGAACGGTATACCAGGCCCCATACTAGCTCCTCTAAATGAGACTTAAAATTTTATGCTGGAATGTCAGAGACATTGGCAACAAAGCAACTAGGTGCAGGCTCAAATCCATTATAAAAAAAATTGAATTCTTTGTAGTCTAGGAACCCCTTATAATTGGCATTCACTTACTTAAGATTACAAGAATTATTGGTTACCACAAAGGCATTGCTAATACCTCTAACAATATTTGGATCTTCTGGAAGGATGAGTTCATGATTCAAACTCTGGAAAATGCACCAGGGTCCAAAGACTTGATCTATGAAATAACCTTACAAGATAGTGATGGGGGATTTCAATGCCATCACTAACCCCTTTGAGAAGTTATCTTGCTTTTCTCTTTGTTTGAGGAGCATGAAGAACTTTAATAACACTCTAAGTGACTCTAAACTCTCTGATGCTGGATTCTCTAGCTCCAAATACACTTGGACAAACTACCACAAATGGAAACCCTTGGATAGGGTGTTACAAAATAATGTATAATCAAACTACTTTGAAAACACCTTAGTTAAACACATAGCTAGAACTGAATCTGACCACATTCCTTTTTATATCACTATCTTAGACTAGCCAGACAAAACTAAGTCATCATTTAAGTTCCTTAATATGCAGCTTCTCCATCCATATTTATCAAGTATAGTACAGAAAATATGGAATGAACATATGTCTGGTGTCCTTCTTCAAATGTTTTAGCATGAATAAAAAAGACTCAAGACCAACCTAAAAACTTGGAACAAAGTTACATTTGGAAACATCGTCAATGCATTTGCTCAATCCGAAGAAAAAGTAAAGTTTCTTGAAAACTGATTTCAAGAAACCAGAACACTTGAAGACAAAATAAAGCTGGCAAAAGCTCAGACCATTAACCTTCACCTCCTAGAAAGAGAATAATATTTTTGAGAACAAAAATTCAATGTTAATTGGATAAAAAATAATGTTAAGAAGTCAGTTTCTTTCCATAACTATGTAAAAGAGTAAAATCATAAAAATCATGAATGACAATAACTGGATTGAGGATCAACAAGAGATAGTTCAATATGTTGTGAACCATTTTAAGAATAATCTTACTAAGTATCATATTAATAGATAATGAAATTCTATTAAGCTCTCCTTTTGGAAAATGAATACATACATCTACCAAAGCTTTGAACCCTCATACTGTTTTTGGAGTAGATGAGTTCAACACCACATTTCTCCAACAATGTTGGGGTATAATAGGTAAGGATATATGTGTTGTTATTAGAGCATTCTTTAATGACGATGTTGTTCCCCAATGAGTTTATGCAAAACAAATTTGCGTCATCCTAAAAACGGACTCTCCAAAAACCTGGAACGACTACAAAATCATTTGTTTATGTAATGTATTTAATATGATCCTCTCAAGATTCTAAATGACAAACTATCTAAGCTAATACCTAAGCTTATCTCTAAAGAACAAAGTGGTTTTGTTCATGGGAGAAACATTAACGACAACATATTATTGACTCAAGTGATTGTGAATGACCTTAACAAGTAGACTAGAGGGGAAACCTAATTATAAAAGTTGATATGGCCAAAGTTTTTGACAAACTCTCCTTCTCATTCATCCTAAAGATCATGAATTCTTTTTTCTTTTATCAAAGATTCATTGACATAATAAGGTGTTCAATTACTGCAGTTTGGTTCTCAGTAAAAATCAATGGTGAAACACGAGGCTACTCCAAATCAACTAATGGTGTCATGTAATGAGAATCGATATCCCATAGTCTCTTTATCCTAATTGAAGAATTTCTCATCAAAGGGCTGCACAAAAATATTAATCAAGACAATAGATATATAATATACAAATTATCCAGTTAATCTATAATACATTGTCTAGCCTTCGCAGATGACATAGTCATCTTCTCCAATGTTTCATCCTTAAGTATCAACAAAATCCTCGTATTCCTGCAAGTATACCACAACATTTATGGTCAAGTAATTAACAAGGACAAAATTATTTTCAATCTAGGCTACTTCCTAATTAAATATCTAAGGATTGATATTCATCCTAGAAATAAAGCTATATACTTTGAAGAATTAGTGACCAACATTAGAATAAAAACGTATGAATAGGATAACAACCTTATATTATTTGGAGGCAGACCTACTCTAATTCAATATGTCCTCCTAGCTATACAAGCTTATCATCTCCAAAGTATCACTCTTCCTAAATTTGTTCTCAACAGAATAGAAATGATACTCATCAGATTTCAATAAGGTACTAATGAGCAACACAAAGTTATATCCTGGACCAACTAGAGATCTATTTTTAAACCCTACGAAGAAGGGGTCATTAATATCAGAAGTCTAGAAGATACTCAATAAACTTTCTCTTGCAAGCGATGGTACAAATTCATTGAAAATAAAAATCTTTGGTCCAAGTACATACAGGTCCAACTTACAACTAAAAGATCATAAATATGGAAGAGACTCGTGGAGGAGAGGCATATAGCTGAGGAATTTGTATATTGGAAACTATGCAACAAAGACCTATAATGTTGGTTAGATAAATAGAGCAACAACCATCACCTCATCGCCCTCAATGCTGAAGAAACAAACTTTTAATATGATAAAGAAAAAATGAGAGATATTGGATTCAAGAAAATAAAAATATATCGAAGCTTTTCGATACAGTTCTGCCATCAGACATAAAAAGAATCAAACTTTTTTCTATAAATAATACTGAAGAAGATATAATTTAATGTATAGTATCTAACCAAGATGACTATAATACTAAATTTACATGAGATAAGATCATGATCAAATGAACAAGATCCATGTTACTAAAGAAAATATGGAATAACATCAGTCCAAAGAACTGTTATTTCTTTCTTTGGAGGCTGATAAATAAATGGATCTCTGTTGATTCAGTTCTCCAACACAATTTTTTTTATCTTAGTCTCAAAATGTCAATATTGTGAAAATTTTAAATTTATAAATCACATTTTTGTTCAATATAAGACTTCAGGGAAGTTTGGTAATACTTTGGTTGCATTTTTAACTTAAGAGTTGCATGGCATATAATACTTCATCACATCATCAGGATTTGGTACTAGTAGTCTCCTAAAGAAGTCTAAATTCGTACTGTTCTCCCTCTCATATATGTTGGTATATGTCGTCTTATAGAAACAAAGTCAAATACCACCAGAATTTTTTTTACTGCAACTATTATCATTTATCAAATAAAAAAACAATTCTAAAGCATGATGTTGTTAATCTCATAAAAGATAATATTGGACCAATGGTACAGATTATGCTTATGACTTGGGTTTTTATAATCACTTAAATCATCTTGGAAAGATTATAGCTATAAACTGGAAACCTTTTACTTTCACAAGACTCAAGCTGAACATCGATGGCTCTGGTTCATTAACTGGAGAAGCAAGTGAAGGTGCTATTATTAAGAACAATAAAGAGGACATCATTTCAGCTATTTGTAGGATCTATGGTAAAAAAAACTCCACTCATAGTTGAATGTCATTCCCTCCTCGATGGTCTTACTCTATGATCTAAATTGAAAATCTCTAACCTTGACATGTGGATTGAAATTTACTAATAGAAATGCTACTGAATCATAATGTTCCATGGTATAGATCATCTTTATTAGACTGTTTCATGAAACTTATAACTTCAAGCATGACAATAACAAACATTTATCGGAAGAAAAACTCTGATGCAGATTGGTTAGCCAAGTGGGCTCACAATGCAAATTCAAATAAGTTCAAAATGCTAACCAATTTCCTAACTAACTCAGAGTTATTTCATTCCTAGAAAACTCAACTTGCAAAACTCTCAAGACACAATTTTTCAAAGTCAAAGAAAACTCTACCTTTGATTGATTGATTGAAACGAGAAACAATGAGTATCGCACCTCTCTGTTAATAAAATCGAATAATCCTAATGGTTACACGATATTATATTCCTCAAGCTAATAAAAAAATGACTCACCTTGAAATCGACCAGACTCCATGAACACAAACTCAATGACCTCACTAAGATTTGTGAAAGAATATGTAGTAGTTGTGAAAGAATTTGCAACACTATTTTCCCCACGAATAATATGTTCGAATGTCACTTCATCAAACAATATAGCCAATCCTCGTAATTCTCGTAAGTACTTGAAAAGTTGATACTTCTTTGCCTCTGATACTCCTAACATGTGATTTGCCACAAATTGTGAATCTGTCTGTAAATGAAATATTTTTACTTCACAAATACTTGCAAGCCTTAAACCAGATAAAGTTGCCTCATACTCTGCTTTGTTATTTGACGCACTGAATTTGAATGGTATGGCTTGAACACGGCTTCCCATAAGGGAGAAATTAATTGCACTCTCGCGCTTGATCCCAAAGCACCAGAGCGTCCATCAGTTCAAACCACCTACTCTACCGTTGTTGATAATGCACTTGCACCACTTTATTTTTCATCAGAACGACTTGAATGGACTTCGACAAGAAAATCTACTAAAGACTGGGCCTTAATAGTTGTTCGATGAGTAAAATCAATGTTATAGTCTCTTAATTTGACGGTCCACTTAATCATTCTTCCATAATGTCTGGTTTTTATAATACATTTTTAATGGAAATAACGTTCGGATAACAATTGAATGAGCTTGAAAATAAGGACGCTTCTTTCTGGCAGCTACAACCAAAGTTAAATCCAACTTTTATCCGAGGCAAGTAAGCTCTTGCTCACATAATACACCGGTCGTGGATATCCATCTACTTTCATGACTAATACAACACTGACTTGATAATCCAAGACGACTACATACAAAAATAAATATTCACCTATTTGGGGATTAGATAAAACCTCTGGTGACAATACATGCTCTTTGATTTTTTAGAAATCTATTTCACACTCCACTGTCCACAAAAATTTCTTTGACCATCTCAACACTTTAAAAAATGGTGCAAACTTATCTGAAGATCTGAATATAAACCTATTTAGAGCAGTCAATCTTCATGTTAAAATTTACACCTCTTTAATTGACCGAGAATGGGTCATTGACGTCAAAGATTTCAACTAACAGGGTCAGCTTATATTCTTTTTTCACTTATAATATATCCCAAAATTTACCTTGGCATGACGTCAAAAGTACACTTCTGTGTATTTAATTTTAAACGAATGCTTTCAAATTTGAGAAATTTTATTCCAAGTCACGAAGGTGTTCGTCATCAACTGAGCTCTTGACTAACATATTAGCAATATAAACCTTCATATTCATTCGAATCTGATTGGCAAAAGCTTTATATACTAGTCTTTGATATGTAGCTCCATCATTTTTTAGGCCAAATGGCATAACCCGATAACAGCTCAATCATCTGTCAATAATAAAAATAGTACTTTCTTGATCTTTAGGACTCATCTGAATTTGATTTACCCGGTGAAAGAATCCATAAAAGAAAGTGTATTATTCCCTGAATCAACAAACTGATCAATCATTGGCACATGAAATGAATCCTTCAGAAATACTCTATTTAAATCTGTAAAATCGACACATATCCTCTCTTTCTCATTCTTGTTTTTTGCAAACACAAGATTCACCATCCACAAAGGATATTGTGCTTCTCAGATATGTCCTACCTTCGATAACCGATCCACTTCTGCCATTGTCGCCTCAGACTTCTCTCCCGAAAATTCCCTCCGCTTTTGAATGGTGGGTCTAATTTTTTATTAATAGTCAAACTATGGCATATCGCCTCAGAGGGAACTTCGACTACATCTTTTATTTTCCAAGCGAAAAACTCTAAATTATTAGACAAGTACTTTATCAATTGATAACGTAAACTAGGTAACAACAAAGTCCCTATTCGGAAACGTTTCCCATTAGGAAACTCATATATCTTCACATTTTCATCACCCTGTCAACGCCTGAGGAATATCCTCTTAATTGTTATTCTGCTATTTGGTCAACATAAAACAACATTTTTGGTGTGCAGAGCTGTTGCATAGCACTCTCTAGCCACTTGTTGATCACTTCAAAATACTCTGACACGTTCCCTACATATTTCAAACATTGATGGATTGTGGAAGCTACATCATGCATTTTGGATAACCATGATCTCTCAAAAATAGCGTCGTAATTGGTCGGACAATCCACCACCATAAACAAGACTTGAACTCTTTTTTTGAATAGGCCACGTCCTAATACAACTTCACCCTCGAATTATCGAATTACTTACGTCGTTACCCTTGTAAAGCCTATTATGGTACATTCAGACCGAAAAATTACAGGTAGGTCACGCATCTTATCATATGTTAACATAAATAATACATCAGCTAAACTAGTATCGATAAGTATCTTTCGAATCTTTGTACCGGTTATTTATGCACCAATCACCACTGCATCTTCATGTGGACCAGCTATGGCCCTCATATCATTATCAAACAAAATGAAAGGTGTGATATTCTTTCCATATAAATGAATGGGCATTTTCCGTCTAATTGTGTTATTAAACTTACTACATGTCGTTTCTTAGAATTGGTGGTATTTCCCACCACTGTGTCTCCTCCAAAGATTGGTAAGGACTACAAGTACTTGCATAAACTATGAATCCTTTCTTGTACTAGTGGTTCATTCACAACCATCATTATCTTCTAATCTGGATACGAGTCCAAGTATTCCGAAGACACGTCAAAGCCCTCCTTAGAATCAACAATCATTAATCTATTTTTTTTCTTCGAAGACACATTCATAACATATTGCGTAAGTGTACTCGGATTACCTTTAACAAAAGTTGCCAGCTTGTCATTCTCTATCAAAATTTGATTTTTTTTTCAATGCTATACAATCTGTTCTATTATTCTCTACATCATTCTGGTACTTATAAAAATTGGTGTTCCGCTTCTCCCTCTATTTATTTATCGGCGTTGGTTTTTGAAAATTAACATGGTTCTTGGCTCTTTAAAAAAACATTCCTACATTTTCAGTCAATTCTGTAAAATATTATGACATTACCCATTGGTTTGACTTTACCTAATGTGGTTGATAGTTAGAATATTGTGATGATCCCGACCAAGAGGAAAATTTGCAATCAACTTTGGTCGTGATGGCCCTTGAGAATTCGAAGTACTTCCTTGGTAAACTTGGCAAATAGAGATGTTACATTTCCCTAAATTCTGTTGAGATAAATTGAGTCCAATCTGAACCCTTGTTGATTTGTCCACATTAATATGCTCTGCAACTTGAGCTATTAAATCCCATAAAGGAGACCCCCTCCTCCCTGTAGTTGCATTTTCTAAATCAGTAGGTAGCAAAACTTGTCTAAAAGTTGCACATGCTACCTGCTCGTCACAATCTTCTAACTCTATCATTGTCAACATAAAGTTTTTAGCAATATTTTATTTTTTCTCTAGTAGCCTTCTTACACTCAATTATAGTATCATCTTTAGCTCGCATTTCTTTGCTCCCTACAAGCTGTCTTTGGAAATGAGTGCATAAAGTTCTGAAGTTGCTTATCGAACACCTCAGTATTCTATTGTACCACTTCAAAGTGGTACCCTTGAAAGTTTATGAGAAATATTTGCACACTGACTTATCATCATCCTCGAAATTCATCATATATTTCTTAAACTTCTCAATATGATCATCATGATCTTATGTGCCATCAAATTTATGTACTTTGGATTGTACCCTACCAAACTAAAGTTGTTATTCCCTTTGATCAACTTGATCGTTCAAATTAGATATTCTTTCTAGCAACCTATTCATTCAATTTTCCACATTAGATTGATCACATTGATCATTTCCTTAAATTTCCCCTAGATTTTATTCTCTAACTAAACCTGACTCAAACACCTCTTTTTCCATAAAATTGATGGACCAGCTCGGATTTCAGTATCTACTGTACTTCTATTATCCAATCACGAATCTTTAAGGTCTTAGATCTGATATCTAGGTACCAATCAACTCTCTCACTATCGTCGCCAATGATAAGTATTGAATATTTTGAGGAAGAAACTAATGTTTAAGAAGAATTATTATAAAAGTTTTTAGAGATAACATATTTCTCAAGCTTTAAGAGAGAGAAAGTGACAAAGAGTTAAAGTGTTCCAAGTGTCAATCAATTTCATTCCCAAGGTAACAACACCTATTTATAAGCGGGATGGTTACATGTAACAAAATTAGTTAGTGGTGTGAATACTTCCCCCCACTTTACTACTTAGTATAAAAATATTTATTTCAAATTTAGTCTTTTACATCTATATTTTACACGAAATCTCTCTTTCAACTATAAATTACTCAATTGAAGACATTTTTAGTAATTATTTTTACTCCTCAATTATTTATATCCTTATTAGTCGACAATGATAACTATTGAATATTTAGAAGAAGAAACTGATGTTTAAAAATAATTATTATGAGAGTTTTAGAGATAGAAGATTGCTCAAACTTTAAAATAGAGAAAATAATTAAGAGTGAAAGTGTGCAAAGTGTCAATCAATCTTATTCCCAAGGTAAGTACACCTATTTATATGTGAGATGGTTACATGTAACAAAATTAGCTAGTGGCGTGAATAATTTACCCCCACTTTACGACTTAGTACAAACATATTTATTACAAATTAAATATTTAGTCCTTTACATCTACATTTAACACCAAATATTTCTTTCAATTTTAAAATACTCAATTGAAGATATTTTGAGTAATTATTTTTAATCCTCAATTATTATTATCCTTATCAGTTTTTAGTTTAATCTATTTCATCTTATATATGTGTCAAGTTCGTCCTTCTACGTTATCGTTGTACTTGTTTTAATTTTTTATTGTTAACATTGTAACATTTTACTTTGTTAACACGTTATTGCAAGTATTAAGTAAGTGAGAAGTGTTATGGAAGCAAGTAACAAAAAAGAAGAAAAGCAAGTGATACAATTAACAACCACTTGAAAGTAAATGTCACAAAATTAAATGTTACAAAGATTTAATAGGAAATTAATAAAAAACGTCTTGACGATTTTAACAAATCGTTAAATCCACTACTTGTGGATCTCGTTTAGTTGGATGTTTTGAAGGTTCAACACCAATGTTGAAATATTTCATTGCAATTAAGAGGGCCATCCATAAGCTTCTTTGGAAATATACCACTTGAAAATATGGTAATCTGTTATGAAACATCAGCTACTATACAAGTATAAAATAGTATATTAAATCTTATACATTAAAATAAAATAAGGGAAAATTTCTACTTACGTTGGTATAGTAATGATCGTGAATGTGAGCGATGCCAATGTTTTTTCGGTAAAAAGATGAGGAGCATCTTTAAGTGGTAATAAGATACTCGTAATTTTGTTAGAAGTTATGTACAATGCATTTAAATGCATCCGCAATCACGTAACAAATTTCCTGAATCATCATCTAGTTTTTTAAAGGGAAAGTATGGAAAAATAATATAGGCTACGTAGTTCAACATCAACACTTTCACAATCATCGTAAAGTTGGTCCTACATAGGTAAATAAAATAATATTTATTCTTTTAGTGCGGTCCTCACATGCACCATACATTATTTTCATAAGAAATTCTATGTTAAAAAACTCTAGAACCACAATTACAATATAAACCCACGTCTTTGCAATAAAATATGAGTGGACGCGAATATATGTGGAGATGTTGCAAAATCAATAGCGTATGACTGAGTATTTTCACCTTAGGAAGTTTGGGAATATTATGAATTTTAGGAATATTTGGAACCTTCGTTATAGCTTTCGTTTGACTAGCTAATAATCTAATAATGCTTTCAATTTTAGCCGGGAAAATATTTCTTAAGTACGGCGGATTTTTTGCACTATTTACTAGCACTACATGCTATAAGTTCAAATCTTTTATAATGCACATGCATGGTGAATAAGTGAGTGATATCCAGATATATAATATTCTCCATATCAATATGAGAAAGAGAAGTAATTTCATGTTTCGAAATAATTTTGGATTCCTAAATTATTAGTACATAAAATGTTAATAAAGGGAATATATGTTATTTTAGAAAATTGAACCCTATTTTTGGGACACACGCTCAGAACCAGTCGTGTTTTCTAAAAATAATTGTAATGAAGGCATGTCTTGGAAACACAGATGCAAAATCGAGATTTCCAAATATGGTTTTTTCAAATCGGGATTTTAATGTTTAATTAATGTAAGACTTAAAAACAAGATTAGAATATATTGTTGGTGGTTTGGATGATGTTATCCGGTTTTTATTGTTTGTTTTCTTATTCTAGGTTCAAGAAATTTATAATACTTTGTTATAATTATGTTAGGTTTTTTAGCGTTTTGAGTTTATTAGAAGTTTATAAATATATGTTGGATCGAATAGAAATATATTACATGATTTTAAGTGATAAAATTAAAGAAATATAATGTCATAAAAACATAAATTTGAAGTTAAATAAAGAGTAAGATGGTAAAAACATATGTTGATTTATTTTAGAAAATTTTAGTTGGAGTAAATAATATATATCCTCGGTAAACAACCTTTCCTTAAAATTAATTATAGATGACATTGTGAAAAATGTGACAATAAAAACCTATAGATTTATTGTAATTATGACTCATACAATGACAAGCAAAAGAACATGCAACTATTCAATGGCGCTCTTTTTTTTACTGTAATGAGAATGTCTTGACTCATTATAACCCTATGAAGCCAAGGACTCCAAAAGCTGAAGATAAGTATCTTATTGTAGCAAATGAAAATGTAAGAATTTATCTTATATTACTCTTATTATAAAATTAAATTTATTTATAAGTAGCTAATTATATTATGACTATATTTTTGAAGATAAACTACTTGGAGAATATTGGTTTTTTGAACGGAAATGAAGAGTTTATAAAAAACTGATAATGTTCACCACAAGAAGGTGGAACACTAGACTATGAAATTATGATCTGCATATATATTGAAGATCTGTTATAAAATGAAAAATTTATCAAAAATATAAAAAGGGAAAAGTAAAAGAACTAAGAGCATAAATATTTCGCTTACTATTAGATAAAGAAACCACTTTGTAATAATTTTAAGAACATAATGGTTTTGTTTTATGTAACTTATATATATGGTTTGTGAATCATATAGGTCATTTGAATTATTAATGTTACAACATGGTGGTATGTTTTGTATATAAGTCATTTATTAAAGTTCTTAACTTTTATCAACGATTATCATTGTTAACAAGAACAAAAATATCATGAATAAACATAGCTTACAAATCAATAAATATCTAAATTATAACTCATATATTAAGCTGTAACATTAATCATCATATTAAATCTTGAAACAAAAGATAAAAAAGCAAAAGGCAAACAGGCTTTCACTTTAACAAAAATAAAAAAATAACATTAATAAAACATGTTATAAATAAAAAAAATGAATGAAACATAACTAGTATATTGAGCTGTAAAACTAATCATCATATAATATTGTAAAGTATGTATACAAGAAACAACTCTTTCGAGATTAACAAAATCCAATCATATTTGAGTCATAAAAATATTGCTAATACATAAGGATAAACTAGGTAACTTCCCAAAATATATTCCTCCTTACAAATTGAAAAAATAACAACAACAAAACCTCCCAAATGTATGTCTCCTTACAAAATGATAAATCAATGATAAAAAGATAACATTCAAATATTTTTCTCTTTACAAGATCTCATATGAGTTCCAACTCTTTTACAATGGTTACATTTGATCTACTTCAAAATAACTTCACCTTTTGACAAAATCTTTCGTTTTTTTGCCTAAACTACCTCATCAACATAGGTGGTTCAATAAAAAAGAGAACCATTTATGGCAAAAATAATATCAAAAGAAAAATATGCATGTATTTAATGCATAACAAGATTTATATGTTGTTGAATGAAAATACCTCTCCACAAACTCTATTAAATGTAAGCTAAAGTAATGTGAAGCATAAAATTATTTTCTAAATCAGTCTCATATACTAATTAGATTTCTATATTAATTAGATTTCATATAGGGTATGGCTATATATACCCAATTCTGGTTTCACTATACCCAAAATCCTCCTTTGACTTTACTTTGACATTTTTTGACCAAATTACCCTCGATGTTCCAATTAATCACGTAATTTCCATTAAGTAAAACTACTAAGTGTATCCTAAGTATACCTAATTCGCCAAATAACCTATTTTGTTATCTATACCCAAACAAACACTCTTCTTTAGTGAATTTATCATCCAAATAGTCTAGTTTTCTGAAAATCTTAAAACTCAACTTCAAACTTCAAAATATAATCAAGAACATTCAACCTCATTCCAGAAGAAAAACATAAAATCAATCATGAATCACTCGGAACTAGAGATAAGCGTGGAGGAGTTGATGTCGTCGGAGAAAAAAAATGATGAAATGTCGTCGGAAAAGGAGCTTCAAACGCCAAAGAAGAAGCCGTCGTCGTCGGAGAAGGTAAGATTTCGGCCGGTTTCGCCACACACCATCGGTTCCAGGCCATGGAACCGGGGATGCGTAGGTCACGCACGACCGGTTCTAAGAACCAAAACTGGTCGTGCATGACCTACGCACCACTGGTTCTATGGCCACGGAACCGGTGGTGCTGGGGCCTCAGTCCGCTCGGTACTAAGGCCCCAGCACCGCCGGTTCAAGGCCTTACAACTGATGGTATACCGGTTCGTGTATGGCCGGTTCTAGGGCCCTGAGTGGTACACCCCTACGCACCGATGGTGCTGCCTTGGGCGCATCAACGGTGCGCTGCCGGCCGGCCATTTTCCAGCCCACAATCGGCTGGAAAATGGCCCCTAAAACTAACTTAATCTACCATAAATCTATCATAATCTACCCTAAATTCATACCTAAAATCTATCTTTAATCTAATTCTAATAAAAATAAAACTAAATTAATTTGAAAAATTAAATTGGGGACTTACGTAGTTGGTGGTGGTGGGTTTTTGTTCTTCACAATGATGGAGGAGGAGGAGAAGGGGAGGAAGAAGTGGTGGCTCGCCGGAAAATGTTAGAGAGAGGTGGGAGTCTTTTTAGAGAATTGAGTTTGAGATTTTAGAGAGAAGTGTGAGAAGTGAGGGAAGTGAGAGAAAGTTGTAGGAAAAAAGTGTTGGATGAAGGTTAGTAAAACAAATGACTTATATACCTACAAAAAGGTATTTTTGGAAAACATTGGGTATACTTATACCACCTTTGGGTATACTCAAATTGGGTATACTTAAACCTGAATTGGGTATATATAGTTTGACCATTTCATATATTAATTAGATGTTCTATATTAAATAGATATTGCATATTAATTAGATTTCTATATTAATTTTGATGAGTCCCAATTCGGAATGCTCCCCGGAAGGGCAAACCAATGTAAATCTCTCCGTAAACCGGACAGACACTAAGAACTTAAATCGGACAGGACTTTTGAACCGGACAGATGACTTCAAACACTGTGAGCCTAAGGCTGTTCGAACTATGACTAAAGTACTAAAAAACCTAAACACTTTCTGACTAAGCTACCTGCCCATCTGCTTAAAACTCATGGGTCTTTAAACATGACCCGGGTCCATTAAACATGACCCAAAAGCCCATAAGGGCCCAAATATCATACTATAAATACCCAACCACCAGCATTAACTATGGGTAACAAAAAATTAACTGCTGTCAAGCTGCTTAATTCTCTCGCCACCTTGAAACACCCTCACACCACCTTGAAACACCTTGAAACACCCTTACACCGCCTTAAAACTCCACTTGAAATTACTTGCCTACCCCCAGGCTATTTTTATCCTCACCAAATTGGCGACCACAGTGGGAGGCGACGGTGCCTGAATCAAGTATTCGAAACCAAGCAAAGAAATTCTGTCCGAATGAATCCGGATAATCCAGAGCTTCCACCAGCTTTGCTCGAAGTGGTGGAGGAGAACGATGAGTATACTGTCCAAGAGCGCGACAGGTTAAAGCTTGAGATAGAAGCTCTGAGGGCTGAAAAGGCCAAGATGGGCGTGAAAGAGAAATCCAAAGCGTCAGCTGCTCATCACACTGACAACCCTCGAGAGCCTGAGGCTTCAAAAACTCATGTGAGCACTAAGAAGACACATGCCACCTCTAAAAAGTCTCACTGATCCAAGCCTGTGGTGAGTTCTGAATCAAGTTCAGAGTCTTCAGACAGCTCTTCGGACAGTGAGGGAAATGAAAAATCCTTCCTCTAGCAGTGATGAGGTTCGAACCAAGAAAAAACAAAAGCAAGTTAAGAAATATTCCAAAAAAAGAGATCACCATGGAAGAATGAAAAGGCATATTGGAAAAGGATCATCTCACAACCGGAGGCATGTAGATCGGATGCTGATGGATCCTTTTGCCTTCCATGATGAGCCAGGTATCTTTGCAACTCCTAATGAGGATACTGTGTTCAGTCGTGGAAGGAATTGGAGGCAATCTCTATTGTCTTCTAAAATTCTATCCGGGAACCTCCCCAAGAGGTTCGACGGTACCAAGATGGAGAAGTACGATGGCAGTACTGATCCGGACAATCATCTGGAGCAATTCAAGAACTTCATGATGAACTTTGATGATGATGATAAACT
Organism: Limnanthes douglasii subsp. nivea; assembly: GCA_036936605.1. Lineage (NCBI taxonomy): Eukaryota > Viridiplantae > Streptophyta > Magnoliopsida > Brassicales > Limnanthaceae > Limnanthes > Limnanthes douglasii. The sequence goes on along the minus strand of JAUPFV010000005.1, from coordinate 166,212,084 downwards.
ACTCTGTAGGGCATTCTCTCAATCCTTCACGGGGAGTGCTCTGAAATGGTACAACAGCCTGCCTCAGGGTTGTATCAAAGACTTTGATACTTTTTGGGTGGCCTTTCGAAGGCAGTTTGTGGGGAGTAAGGAGCTGAAGGGTAATGGAGATACCATAATCCATTGTGCCCAAGAGCCAAATGAGTCGTTAAAGGAGTACATAAGTCGTTTTGTGAACACAAAAAACGGGTTGGCTGATTGCTTCGAACAGGTGGCAATAGCATCCCTAAGACAAGGTTTGAACCCAGGCAACCTGGCTGATTCGGTGACCAGGAAGAAAGCCATGACCTGGGGAGGATTGCTAAACCAAGTTGGCAAGCAAATAAATGTTGATGAAACAAAAAAGACCAGGGTGCACAGACAGGTGAGATCCACCCCGGTGACACCAACTCCAAATCAAAACCAATCCGGGAATAAAGCCAGAGAAACCGGACAGGGGCATGGTAGGGGAAAAGCTCAGTCTCAACCAGCTGCTCCTGCTCAAAGTCAACAGTCTAGAAACAAAAGAGGGCCATGGGTCCAACCGGAGTGGTTTGCAGAACTCAAAGAAAGTGTGGCAACCATTTTCGATAAAACAAAAGATGAGGTACACTACCGGAGACCAGCAACCTTGTCGTCTCCCCGAGAGCATCGTAACAGCTCCTTTTGCCAATACCACAATGATATTGGCCATACCACTGATGATTGCATAGCATTGAAACAAGAGGTACAAAACTTGATTGAAAGGGGAAAGTTGGGTGCATGCGTTAAAAGAAGAGGAGGCAACAGGCCTGACAACACTCACCGGGTTGGTCCGGGTAATGCTGCCCCGGAGGGGGCTATGGTAATAGTTGAAAGGTTTGATGTGGAATCTGAATACTTAGATCCTGATCCAACACGAAATAAGGTGGGTGCCATAGAGGAGTATTCTAAGACAGTCTCCGGGCTCATTAAATTCTTCGAGTCACTGACGATTTTCAGAGAGGACACAATGACTGCTCCTACTGCTTCTTCAAGAAAGAGGCATGTTCATAATTTAGCCTCCCAGCTAGAAGGAGGCATGACATCCTATCAATCTCCAAACTCATTCCCATTCATAGTCTTCGATGAGGATGATTTGAGAGATATTGCTGGCCCTCATGAGGATGCTGTTGTCATAGGAGCATCTATAGGGGGCAATGAGATAAGGCGAATTTTGGTGGATACTGGAAGCTCTGCCAATATCCTCTTTTTAAACATCTACAAGAAAATGAAAAATCCAGCTGTGATTCAGAAGTCGGACAGGTCGATTGTGGTTTTTACGGGCAGCTCAGCCGATGTGATCGGGGAGTTTGAAGAAGAAGTGTTATTGGGCAGGGGCCCTTTCAAGAAAATGGTTAGAATACTCTTCATTGTGGTGGATTCTCCCACTTGCTATAATGCTATTCTAGGGAGATCTTGGCTCTCTAGGATGCATGCGGTGGCTTCGACAGTCCACCAGTGTTTAAAGTATGCTGTTCAGGGACATGTTGGGGTTGTCTGGAGCAGCCAAAAGATTGCAAGAGAATGCTATGCCACTGCCTTGGCTCCACGAACGCTGGGGGCAGTCCGTATAAATGATCAATAGCAGTTTGAGGGCATTTCTAGGGGTGAGGGTGAAATTGATGACCCCAGAGAGACCCCTGGAGTATTGATTCCGATTGAAGAGGTTGAAACACACTACTTTGAAGAAGGAAAAAGCGTCAAGATAGGGTCCAAAATGCCACCAATGCTGAAAGAAGGAATGTTGAAATTCTTGAAAGACCATCAGCACGTTTTTGCTTGGTGCAATGCTGATGTAACTCGAGTTCCATCAGAGGTAATTTCCCGTCACCTATCTGTCCGGAGAGATGTGGCGCCAGTGGTACAAAAGAGGAGAGCTTTCTCAAAAGAAAAGACTGATGTCATAGTGCAAGAGGTTGACAGACTCACAAAGATGGGGCACATTAAAGAATCTCGATACCCTTTGTGGACTGCCAATCCTGTCTTAGTAAAAAAGAAGAATGGCAAATGGCGTATGTGCATTGACTTCACAGACCTCAATCGAGCTTGTCCAAAAGACTTGTATCCGGTCCCCCGGATAGATCAGTTAGTAGACTCTACTTCTGGGAACAAGCTACTCTCCTTCATGGATGCCTTCTCCGGGTACAATCAGATCCAAGTAGATCCAAAAGATCAAGAGCATACCACGTTTGTCACTGATAGGGGTCTACATTGCTACAAGGTGATGCCCTTTGGCTTGAAAAATGCTGGGGCTACTTATCAAAGGTTAGTCAACAAGGCATTTGCTGATCAAATTGGAAGAAATATGGAGGTTTACATTGACGATATGATGGTGAAAAGCGTGGATGAGCAGTTGCACTTGTCTGACCTCCAAGAGACTTTTGCCAACTTGGCCAAAGTAAATTTGAAGCTAAACCCTGAAAAATGTGTGTTCGGAGTGCAGTCGGGGAAGTTCTTAGGGTATATCATAAGTGAGCATGGAATACAGCCCGACCCGGACCAACTCAATGCTTTGTTCCAAATGGAGCCTCCCCGAAACATTAAAGAAGTACAGCGATTAACGGGGAGATTGGCTGCTTTGAACAGATTCATCTCCAGGTCTTCGGACAGGTGTGCTCCTTTCTTTCAAACCTTGAAGGGTGCAAAGGGGTTTGAATGGACACCACAGTGTAATGAAGCATTTAATGAAATCAAGAAACATCTTTCCTCTCCCAAGACTTTGTTCAAACCAGTTGATGGGGAGACTCTCTTTGTATATATGGCTGTTTCAAGTTGTGCCATCAGTGCTGTGCTAGTAAGGGAGGTTGATGGGCATCCTCACCCAGTGTACTACATCAGCAAAAGCTTGATTGATGTTGAGAGGCGTTACTTGAAACTCGAAAAACTGGCATTGGCCTTGGTGATAGCTGCAAGGAAAATGAGGCCCTACTTCCAGGCTCATCCTATCATTGTCCGAACATCCTTCCCTTTAAAGAATGTCCTTCCAAAAGCAGACATTTCAAGCAGAATGACAAAGTGGTCAGTAGAGTTGGGGGACTTCGACATAGACTTTGCTCCCCGAACAGCAGTAAAAGCTCAAGCTGTGGCTGACTTTCTGGTTGAATTCCCTTCTGATAGGGATTCCGAACAACCTACTGATTCAAAAGACAAGAAAGTGTGGATTGTCCGAACAGACGGAGGATCCGGTACCATGGGATCTGGGGCAGGGATATGTCTCACTTCCCCATACGGGGACAACATGTTCCAAGCTATTTGTTTTGCTTTCAGGGCATCCAATAATGAGTCCGAATACGAAGCAGCTATAGCTGGGTTAAAATTGGCCTACATCTGTGGAGCTAAAAGGGTCAAGCTACTGAGTGATTCCCAGTTGCTAGTCCAGCATGCCTTGGGCCTATCAGAAGCTAGAAAGGAACAGTTGGTCAAATATTTACTCCTCCTCAAAAATGAGGCGTTGAAATTTAAAGCTGTTGTCTATGAGCACATCCCCCGGGCAGAAAATGAGCTAGCAGACTCACTGGCAACGATAGCATATACGAAGTCCTACCCATGGATCCATGTGCTTGAAAGCCCCTCTATTCAGGTCGATAAAGGTTAAAAAGAGGAAGTCTTTGAAATACAAGTAAATCAGCCTCAAGACTGGAGGTCTTCTCTTGTACAATATCTGTCCGATGGTATCGTGCCCTTGAATAAATCACAAGCCAGAACATTGAAGCACAGGGCTCGTGGTTTCCTTATGTTAAGAGAAGTGTTATACAAAAAATCCTATAGCAAACCTCTCCTACGTTGTTTAGGGGATCATGAATCACAAATGGTTCTCTCCGAGTTGCATGATAGTGAGGGATCAGCCCATTGTGGATTTAGAGCTTTAACAAGAAGAGTGCTACTCTCCGGATACTATTGGCCATCAATTATGAAAGATGCTAAGGAGCTGGTAAGAAGGTGTGACCCATGCCAGAGGTACAGTAATGAAATTCATGTACCAGCCATTCCTTTGGAATCAATTTCTGAGCCCATCCCTTTTGCTCGATGGGGATTGGACTTAGTTGGGCCTCTCCCTGTGGCGTCCGGAGGGCATAAAACTATAATTGTGGCCATTGACTACTTCTCGAAGTGGGTAGAAGCAGCCCCCTTGGCAGGGACAACCTCAAAAGCTATCATAAAATTCATTCTATCCAACATATGTTGCAGATTTGGTGTCCCCCAGAAAAGAACAACAGACAATGGGCCACAGTTTGACAATAGAGAGATGGAAAGCTTCTGTACCTCAAGAGGTATTCAGAACTGCTTTTCTTCACCTTTCCACCCACAAGCCAATGGGCAAGTTGAAGTGGCTAATAGAACAATACTGTCCGGTTTAAAGAAAAATTTGGAAAGGGCTGCTGGAAAATGGCCTAGTTATCTACAAGAAGTCTTGTGGGCCTACCGGATAAAACCTGGGGCTGCAACACAAGAATCCCTTTTTGCCTTGGTCTATGGAATGGATGCAGTAGCCCCCATAGAGAAGACACTCCCCTCCTTTCGTGTTCATAACTTCTCCGGACAGGCTAATGAGATGGCAATTAGAAATCAGCTTGATTTGATCGAAGAAAGACGGGTGAAAGCTCATCTTAGAATGGCACACTATCAAGGCTTGATGAGAAGCAGGTTTGCTTTTAAAGTTAAAAGAAGAGATTTTCAACCAGGAGATAAAGTATTAAGGAAAGTTTTCTTGCATACTAAGGAAAAGCTCTTCGGAAAACTGGCCCTAACTTGGGAGGGTCCGTATACTGTGGTTGAAAGAATCAAGCCTGGGACATACTGGTTGGAAGACAAAGATGGCAGGGTTTTAACTCACCCTTGGAATATTGAACACCTTCGAATGTACTTGGAATAACACTTGTGTAAATATTTACTTGTTTAAACATCCATGTAAATATTTGGGGGCATACCTTTCCCTCTTCGGTGGTACGGAGAGCTTTCAATAAAACTTGGTACCTTCTTCAAAATTCTCTAAGTATTTTCAAAATTTTGTCTCTTATCATACTACCCGGGTTAAAAGATCTAAGGGCTTTTTAAATTCTAGCCGGAGAGTCTTAATACTCTCACAATACAATAAAACTACTTCAACTCCAGCTATTTAAACAAATAATGAAAGAAGAGGATGGTTGAGCAAAATAAAATATTCATTCAACAACTTAAAACTGCCTTGGCCTTCCAAGGACTTTTTGAACAAGTTTGGGCACAGTACAAAAATCTGTCCGAATAATACGGACACCATCACAAAAAGAGTGCCTTGGCCTTCCAAGGACTTTAGTTCGAATAAAAGATAAACAAAATAAATTATAAGTTAAGGTTGAGCCTTTGAAGATGGCTCACCCTCATTTGCTTTCTTGCCCTTGATGTCGCTCTTCTCTTCGACTATCTTCTTACCCTTAGGGTCAATCTCTTCCTCACCTGGGCTCTCTCCGGTTTCCTCTTCATCACCGGACGAAGACTCACTGGAGTACCCCTCATCAACCATGGTCCAGTATGGGAGGTCATCATCATCCACATAGCGCCATAATTCCCCTAGTCTCCTCTTCGGGAATTTCTCGTGAAACAGGAGGACCATATCAGACTTCACCTTTTGGATCATTAGCTCCTCGCTTTGGATCATCTCCCTGGCATAGGCGTTGATCTTGGCCTTGATCATGGCCTCTTGATCCCTCACCAAAGCAGCCTTTTCTTCAGCAGCCTGAGTCACTGCGTTCTCTAAAGCCACTTTGTCAGTGGTCAGGTTGGTGACGAGTTTCTCCTTGGCTATGGTTTCTCCCCTTGAGATTTTCAGGTCCTTCTCCAGTCCGGACAACTTTTGTGTTGTTTTCATCTTGATTCTTCTTTAGCTGATCATTTGCCTCCTTGAGCAAATCAACCTTATTGGCAGCAGTCCGGAGGTCCTCGGACAGTTTTTCCTTCTCAGACTTGAGGTCTTTGATGGTGTCTGCCTGACTTCGGACTTGCCTTTCCAAAGTAAGCACTGGTTGTACATTGCTAAGAAGAGAATGGGCTATAACATCCCTCTCACTGGAAACCATAAAAGTCTTACCGTTGAAGTTAACTGTGTTGGAGCTGCTTGGAGGGACATAGGGTCCTGCGAACTCGTCTCTGGGCAGCCCAAGAAAATATTCACCAAGTCCACCCAGACCGGTGATGTCCATTTCATCTAAGTTAAGCTATCCCCCCTCAACTTCATCTGTATGGAATTCCCTTGGGATCTCTTCGTGCAAGTCTCTTGGGATCTCTTCGGCCAGTGTAGGGTCAGTAGGGAAAGAGGGCTCCGGGTCCCGGAGAGCAACCTCATCTCCTTGGGAAGTTTTCTTCTTCTTGGCCTCCCTATCAGCACTCTCACTTGTTTGCTTGCGAGTCCTCCTGGAAGCCCTTAGAGGTTTTGGAAGGTTCACTTCCTGCTTCTCGCTCTCCTGCTCCACCACTTGTAAAAGGGCTGCATCGATTTGAACCTGAGCCAGTCCTTCTGGGTCTGTTGGGGCCTCCTTCTCAGTATCACCTTCCGCCTTCCTGCCTTTCTTCTTCTTTCCTTTCATTTTTCTTGGGGCTTTGGCCCGGGCAGGCAGGTAGAGTGTCCCGTCCAGCTCGTGGGACCTTCTTAACACAATGTCCTCATCAGGCTGGGTGGCAAGCTCTTCCCAAGTTAGGTCTCTCCGACCTGTTGTGTTCCACAGATGGGACCTTGCTAAGTTTCCAGGAGTGAAGGCCTTGTGGAACCGATTCTCCCAGTTCTCTGCGGCCCAAGCGTTAATTTTGCCACAGGTAGTCTGTCCGGCCTTTAGGTAGTCCCCGAACTCCTTTGGCAGCTCTGTTAGAACAAAAAGAAACTGATTAGCATAAACTTAAAGAAAAGGGAAAATCGGACAGAGACTTAAGATGAGAAGCTTACGGTCACTCCTCCATCTACTCCTGAGGAGGCTTGGATTCTCTCCGGTCTTGATTTTCTTGCCATTTTCCCACGAGCCACTGACAAACAAGAATTGGCTCCTCCATTTTCTCTCAGACTCCAGGAGATCATCAACAGCTTTGAGATCGTTCCCCATGTTGAAATGGTAGAAGGGGAACTGATGATGCTTGCACAGGTTGGCCACTGCAGCGAACTCTTCCATAGGAAGAGGGATCCCAGATATCCTGGATACCATTATGCATGACATCAAGGTGAACCAACCATTGGGGCTTAACTGTGATGGGCAGAGTTTGACCAGGTGAAAGTAGCGCACTATCTCTGGGTCCAGTGGGAACCTGAGTCCCCAGTTGAATAGCTCCGTAAAGAAGACTATTTCATTATTTTTACAATCCATCGGGGTCTCCGGATCGATGGGAATCCTTATCTTTACGTTCTCAGGGATCCCCCACTTTGTGCGCAATCTACCCAGATCTGAAGTATGGATGAACGCATACTTGGGCTTCAGCAAGGCCAAAAGATACTTGAACTCAAATTTATGAAAGCATGGCCCCACTCTCCCTTCAAGGCTCTCCGGCAGGTCCGGACGCCTCAGATATAAGTCCTCTTTGCCCTTCTTGGCAACAACAATAGCAGTATCAGCCTGTCTGGAAGACTCGGACTCAAATCTAACCTCCTCAGTGGAGTCCTCCATCCTCTCCTCCATAATTGTTGGGGGAGCTTCTGTAGAAGTAGTCCGGGGAGGATTGAGGCTTGGCATAGCTGATCCTCCGGACTGTTGGCTGTCCGTATTTACTCGACTTCTCACCTCAATTTGAGTTTCTGAGGCAGAAGATTCCTTGGGGGTAGTGGGCTGCTGGCCTCTAGTCCTGACAGCCTCTCCCGGGGAGCCCTTATAGTTGCCCCAGACCCTGATTCACTATTTTTTGCCCCCGATTTCGAGGGTGTGTTTTTAGAAGAAAGCCCTTTGACCAACCGGCTTGGCCTTTTCATGATTAACTTATCCGGGGAATGGTCAGAGTCAGACCCCATAGCAATGAAAGAAGATTTTTTCCTAACACTTGTGACAGTAACTCTCGGTTCAACAGCAGGGATCGACTCCTGAACTGAGGAGCCAGATACTATGGGGGAGAGCGTTGATTGAAAGATCTTTTTAGGTTTTGTACCTTTGGAAGAAGATGCACCTCTATCAGATTCTGCGACAGAAGAGGCTGGTTTCTCAATAGGCGACGATGGTAGCCCTGCAGCAAGTCGTTTTTCCTTCTCAACTCTTTGAGCTTTCTCAAATTCCGAGAGGTTAAGCCAGCCGCCCTTGATCAGTGCTGTTCTTGCTGTAAACATAAACAGCCAAGAAAGTTTTGAAGTTCTAGAGAGATAAAGCTCTGAGTGAAATTGCAGAGTGAAATTTGAAAGAGATAATGAGACAGTGAAAAGTGAATTAGAATTTATAGTAAATGTGAAAAAAGGAGTTGATTCCTAGGAGAATCCGAAAAGTTGGGCAATGATTAAAAGACGGCGCTGATGTCATTAATGGCATTTAAAAGAGGTAACTTGTTCGAGAAAGTGGTGTGAAGTTCAAGGTGAAAAAACGGCTAAAGTGACCAATCAGAGAGTGACACGTGTCCCATTAACTCTGGCAAGAACCGTTTAGAATTCGTAACGTTCGGTCTGTCCGGGTTTATCCCCAACTCTCTTCGAATTGAAAACCACTTCCTAAATCGGACTGTTTTCAGTTCTTTGACAAGGACGCTTGTTCAAACAACCTAAAAAAGGGGCTTCTGATGAGTCCCAATTCGGAATGCTCCCCGGAAGGGCAAACCAATGTAAATCTCTCCGTAAACCGGACAGACACTAAGAACTTAAATCGGATAGGACTTGTGAACCGGACAGATGACTTCGAACATTGTGAGCCTAAGGCTGTTCGAACTATGACTAAAGTACTAAAAAACCTAAACACTTTCTGACTAAGCTACCTGCCCATCTGCTTAAAACTCATGGGTCTTTAAACATGACCCGGGTCCATTAAACATGACCCAAAAGCCCATAAGGGCCCAAATATCATACTATAAATACCCAACCACCAGCATTAACTATGGGTAACAAAAAATTAACTGCTGCCAAGCTGCTTAATTCTCTTTCCACCTTGAAACACCCTCACACCACCTTGAAACACCTTGAAACACCCTTACACCGCCTTAAAACTCCACTTGAAATTACTTGCCTACCCCCAAGCTATTTTTATCCTCACCAAATTTGATTTTCTCTTAATTTAGTCTTCTATATTAATTAGATTTTCTATCAATTTGGTCTTCTATATTAATTAGATTAATTAATTATTTGATTAAGATTTACTATAGATGGCCTATAAATAGAAGAAGATATAGCTTTGCAATTTATAATGTGACGCGATGTGAGCTGTATATTTCTTCGGAGAGAGAAACTAGCTATAGATCTTTTGAGAGATAAATGAGGTGAGAGATAACCACTGAAGAGATGGTTCTGTGAATCACGAGTGGTTGAGTCCTTTATGCTTGAGAGTCTTTCTGTAGTTTACTTATTTATAAAAAGAATGTCCGTTAATAATGGATGTAGGATTTAATCATGATCCGAACCACGTTAAATTTCTTGTTGTGCAATTGTTTGGGTTTTTTTTCTTTCTTGTTAACTTTGTTCTTGAATTAAGGTAAGAGTCGAATCTCGTATTACCTCCTACGACCTCTCGGGTAGGTGTTCACCAACTATTGTTCACTGCTTCAACTAAGTGGCTAAAATTCTTCATAGCGAGTCTTGTTAGAGTTGGCTCAGATCTTGTTCATATATCGATGTTTCTCTAACAATCTCAAATGGACTTTCTTGAGTTTTCATAATAAATGTTAAAATATATGTGTAAGGAAAATATGTTGGTTGTCAATGGCCACATGAACAACTACGATCCAAAATATTTGTATCAAATGCATTGCTGCATGGATTTCTAAATAAACTAAACTACTTTGTTTGAAAATAGTAACTATATCAACAAACTCTTCTTCATTACTCAATAAAAAACCAATAATATGAACATAATTAAATTTCAAATTAACATTATCTCTATTCAAACCGTCTTATTTATCAACTAAGTAATCAATAATACCATCTAAGCTGTAAAATATATTCAAAGCCCGAATATCAACATCATTCCCGTACTTAAAAGTTACAAAAGTAGTTTATATTATGCATGAAAAAAAGTGTAAGAAATATTAGCTCTAGTTGAAAATTCAATATACAATCAACTATGGTAAAATTGATTATAATTGTATAAAAATACTTGAAACGGATAAACAATAATAACTATAACAACAATGTTGACTTTAATGCCATAAAACTGACTAAATTTTATTTCTTACCCCAAAACATAACTCAGTACTATCTCTAACACTGTTTTATTACACCATAGCAAAAATGTTGATTTTAATAATATGAAATTGACTCAATATTGTTAAAAGATATCAAAAATTTGATTTAATATTCTCTAAATTTTTCGTAGTACACTTGAAATGAAACAAAAGACTTAAGGTACCTAAACACTAAAAGAAGAAAAATTTGAAATATATATAAAATCCATTAATACAGAGAATAAAAGTTAGCACATGATTTGTTGCTTAAAAATATGGACTCAAACAGAGTACTAGACTGTAAATGATTTGTTGCTTAAAAATATGGACTAAACAGAGTACTAGACTGTAAATGAGTTTGGTTTTTTCTTTAAAACTTAAATGGTCATTTATTATGGAAGACAGAAATAGTGTTAATCAATATAAACGAAAATTAATAAAAAGTACGAACGTGAGAGAGATTACGACCACCAGATAGAGACTCACATAACTCGTGAGAGATTTCGACGACAAAAGTGGTAAAAATTATAAAACACAAAGGTGATTCACAAGTTAAAGTTTGAGTATTTAGTGTAACAAATCAATTTGCGCCTAAACAAATAGGTTTAGGTGCTGGGTGTTTAGAGTTTCAGTGTAATTTAGATTAAGATTTTTTTTAACTCATCATTGGACCTTTTATTATACTGAAATGGGTTTACACACTGCCCATATTAGACTTTTTATTATACTGAAATGGGTTTACACACTGTCCATAGCAACTATACGAAAAGATTAATCACAGACTCCATATGAGACTTCTCACCTCACTATACTCTCATCAAAACAACATCGAAAATCCTAGCCTTTCTCTCCTATTCTAACAAGACCAGCAGCACCCTTTAAGCCCAGCCTCATGCAGCAAAAGAAAGATCTTCATCGACGAATTCAGGTAACTGTACATTGTTTAGGTCTCGAAACTAAGGGCATGTAAACTTATGGGAGCAAATCTACTCTCTGGGAGTCAGGGAGAGTCTTCCTCCGAGGAGTTTACATGCCTCTGAAACATCCATTTAACCAGTTTACTTTAGATTCAGATGGAACGACTTCTCTAATCGGATCAACTAGACAAATCGCCTTGCATGCAGCCAAAATCGATACAAGAATCCATTCGCAAGCACCAGGCACCGATCTGGGAACAAACAGTCCCTTACAAGACCTTCAAGCTCTAAGGTAATCTTCGATTTTAGTTTTGATTGAATCGAACGTATCCAACTCACAGCCCTTCCAAAAATGTGATAGCACGAAGTTTATTAGGGATTTCAATTCCATTGACGAACAAATTCATATTCAACTCCTTAGTATGCTTCACCATGTAGTCCGCTGCTGCAATCTGTTCGCGGAAGATATGATTAATTCTCATGTTAGAAGAAACAAGTTTGTAGCAGCAAGAAACCAGACCTTTAAGAAACCATGGTGTCTTGTTTGTAAGCAACATTTGAGCCAAGACACTAGAGTCTGTTTCGATGTCCAGATAGTTGATTCCTTTTTCATAACAAAGGAGCAGGCCATCAAGCATTTCTCTGGTCTCTGCAACAATAGGCCTTCCTTTACCATATATAGAACCATAGTTGTATACAACAGTACCCGAAGAATCCCTGACCAATCCACCACCGAAGCTTTCACCAGATCCATCACAAGCTCCATCACAATTGAGCTTGTACCGACCAAGTTTAGGACAAACCCATTTAAGGGAAATAGGAGTGTTTGACCTTTCCAACTGATTAAAACAGCCAAACACTAAACCAGTGGCTTTATCATTGTCCCAATGCTTGGGTTTTAGAAGCTTTGCACTGTCCAAACTTGATGGAATGTAGAGAATGTGGCTGATCATATTAGCAGAGGAGATATCTTTATTCTCCATTTTCTTCTTGTTCCTTGCATTCCATATAACCCAAGCAGCCACTGAGGGAATAATAGTGCGCATGTGAACCCTCTTACCAGTAGACTAGAACCAATTCCTGACCATATGTGAGACTGACATATTTCTGAAGATTTGAACATTAAAGTAGACTGAAAAGTATGACCACACCTCCCAAGCTTTTTGGCAGCTGATTAAGACATGAGTTATATTTTCAGAATTATAGCAGTGTTGACACTTAGAAACTAACTGCATTTTTCTTTTTTGCATCACAGAAGCAACTGGGAGCCACCCCTTTAACGATCGCCGGAGAAGAAAAGAGCACTTCCGAGGCGTTACGCAGTTCCACAATCTGCTATAAAGATAAGATCTGGAACCATTAGCATATAGTTCTTGCCATGTGTTTTGTAGTTAAAATGTCCACGTTCACTTAGGTTCCATATAATTAAGTCTCTGCTTTCATTATTGAACTTTGCCTTGAGAACATTTTGGATCTGATTCTGGTCCAAAACATTCTCAAGCATAGGTATATTCCATCTACCAGATCCCAGTAATCCTTTACCATGTGGCCACCATAAAGACTTCTATCTTCCTGATCATTAAACACTTTAAAGGCTTCCTTTTTACACCACTTATCCACCAAAAGATCAACATTACCAGAATCTATCTGCCAAAATATGTGTTTTTCAGCTCTATCCATAACTCTCCAGATCAGTTTCCACGTAGATGAACTTTTAGGATTTAGAGAAACAGTGAGAGGGTGACAATTATTAAAATATATGGATTCCATCAAGGTGGCCCAAATTGAATCACTCTTCCTCAATGTGTACCATAGCTTGTAGGAAAACACATCAACCATATCATTTAATCGACGTAAGTTCAGACCACCTTCCTCGTAACTCTTACAAAGGCCAGACCATTTGCACCAAATAGTTGCAACTTTCTCAGTTTTAGATCCCCACAAAAACTTATTATAGACGAGTTCCAACTTTTTAGTGATAGATTTAGGGATTTCAGTGTTTTGAGCTACAAATATATGATAGCTAGATAAAACTGATTGAACAAGGGTTAGCCTGCCTCCAAAAGAGATATTTCTGTGATCTCACTCACTTATTTTGTTTAGAGTTTTTTCAATAAGGTCATCAAAATTTCTGATATTGTTTTTGTTTCCAATAACAGCACCCAAATACTTGAAAGGAAGGCTGATGTTCTTGAAACCCAGGAGAGTCTCCAAATTTCTAACGTAGTTGGGAGATATTCTAGCAGAGGTAATAACATAATATTTTCCTTTATTGACAATTTGACCAGAGGTCTCCTCATATTGACTAACTTCCCTCATTATTTTGTTTACAACACTTGAAGACCCATTGTAGAAGAGCAGGATGTCGTCAGCAAAACAAAGGCTAGATAAGTGCACATTCCCTCTCGATTTGTAGTTAACAGTAGGGTAGTCAGAATATAACTTCTTTAAACCCCTTATAAGATATTCCTGGCCAATAATAAACTGACTTGGTGACAATGGGTCTCTTTTTCTAGCCCTTTGTTTGACCTGAAATACCCCTTATAGACACCATTAACAACCACCGAAAAATCGCAGTTAATTATATTTCTTACGATAAGATTAAGGAAATCATTTCTGAAGCCAAACTTAGCAAGAACACTTAGAATAAAGGTGTGGTCAATTCGATCAAACGCCTTGTCCTTGTCAAGCTTTAGCATAATATTACCACCCATAATCTTGTTAGGTAAATCCACAATCAACTCTTGAGCCACCGTGATATTATCATAGATACTCCTACCCTTGACAAACGGCCCTTGCTCAGCTGAAATAAGCTTAGGGAGGATAGAAGACAGCCTATTATTGATAGTTTTAGAGATGATCCTGCTTAGAAGAGTGGTTAGACTGATAGGTCTGAAATCATACCACCTTTTAGGAGTATCCTTTTTAGGAATTAAGAAAAGCACTGTAGCATAGATTCTCATAGGAATTGTACCCTCAGAATAGAACTCTCTGATAGCATTGCAGAGGTCCTCCTTGATAATAGTCCAACAGAACTTTTAGAACTTACCATTAAACTTGTTCGGCCCTGCTGCCACATTAGAATCCAGACTTTTGACAACCTCATAGATTTCATTTTCCATAGGCAAAGCCATTAACATATCATTATCCTCATTAGAGACTAGCTTATGAATGTAGTCTTTAAGAATATTGGGATACCATGGGTTGGGACAATCTTGGATCAGACCTTTGAAATGATCCACTGCAGACTGACCAATAGCTTCATCATCCTCCAACCATTTGTTATCGACCCATATACAAGAAAATCTTGATCTTTTTTTTTTCTTTTCACATAATTGTGGAAAAAGGCTGAGTTTCTGTCCCCATCCTTAGACCATTGAGTGTGAGACTTCTGAATCCAAAACTCTTCTTCTCTTTGAAGAAGCTCAATATAAATTTCTTTAGCTTTTTTTAAGGTTTCCTTTTCATCCATTGAGTTGGACTGTAAGACTTTATTTTCAAGATCGTTGATAACCCCTTCCTGACTCTTTAAGGAATCAAAAATATTACCAAATACGTTCCTGTTCCAGACCTTTAGAATAGCTTTTAAATGCTTGAGTTTAAACCAAAATTTAAACATATGAGAACCAGAATAGTCCACGGCCCAACTCTTTTCGAAAGTGTTGTAGAAATCCTTATGCAAACACCGCATATTAAGATTTTGGAAGTTAGACTTTCTTTTAGGTGTAGAAGTGGCTATATTAATAAGTGACGGAGAATGGTCGGAACATGTTTTCGGAAGATGAAAAACAGTGGTGTTAGCAACACTACTGATCCAATTGTCATTAGCCAGTACCCTATCAAGCCTACGCCATTGCCTTCCATTGGACCACGTGAATTTGTTACCAGAAAACCCCATATCCACCAGATTGCAATCAAACAAAAATGTATTAAAATCTTCCATACTAGCGGTAGAACTTGTAGTACAATGAATCTGCTCCTCAGGTCTAGCAATGGTATTAAAGTCCCCTAAAATAATCCAGCCCATATCTTGAGAATCTATCTTTCTGAGACCATCCCAGAGATGACCCCTAAGACTTTTAGTACATTTTGCGTATATTTCCTTAACTAGAAACTCTTTAGGATCAAGACTGTGCTTTACTTTAAGATGAACATACTGATCTTCATTAACCAGAACTTCCACCTCAATATTCTTGCTCTACATTACCCTAACCTTGTTGCTATAGTTACCTGTAAAACCATGAAAACCAAGCTTGGCAGAGATAAAAAGGAAAATTAGAAGCACATACCATGGGTTCTTGGATAGCAAGAAAGCAGATTTTCTTAATTCTCTTGATTGACCTTAACCTGGCTTGAGTCTCCTTGTTACCAATGCCCCGAGAATTCCAACTTAGGATAGCAATCATCATTTAGGGATTTTAGGGTTCTTTGCAACATTTTTATGCTGCAAAGCTTTTGAGGAGATAATCCCCTTTGTATTTAGGATTCTTCCTTTCTTACTCTTTTTCAGATCAATCTTCTTATCTCCTGAATGTTGCAGGAGACTGTGGGAGGCTACCCGTAGATTCCTTAGTTGGAGAACCTCTTTCAAAGAGGCAATTTAGAGACATGTTATCAGATGATTCACCTTGATCAGGTCGAGCAAAATCAAGCAGTTGGAGAGCCCCAATTATTTCTTCAGACTCCACACCAGTCGGAGGAAATCCAGGTAAGTCACTTTGGAGCCCAATCCAACAGCCGCATCACTTTTTCTCTGATCTGCCAGACGTTTCTCTTCCATAGCTTTAAGAGGTCTTCTTTGAGTGATAGTTCAATGAATATGTGTCTGAAATCCCAGCTAGTAACATTGCATTCACCTTTAAATTTGAATTTATCCAAGAATGCTTTAAAAATTGTATAGTTGGGCTTCCATGTAGCGAACTTACCCACCAATGTGAATTTCGACCTTTGTTTTAGTAGAATCAGATCGTCTGGATCAAAACTGATCTCAGGTTCACCATTTTCAAGTTTCCTGATGACCTTTTTGTGACCTAAACTCTCAGACTTATTCTTAAATAAAACAGCATATGAACTCTTAGATACTGAATCTTTAGTGTTACTGTTGGCAGGTTCGAAGACAGGATTTTCTCTAATGTTTTGACGTTCTGAGATCGAGACCAATGCCGCGAAGCTCGCTTGATAATCAGCAGGACGCTGATGTGCAGTAGAACTCTCAACAATCATCAAGAGAGATGAGAAATCAATACGAGAGTAGTTTAGGATAGGTCTCCATTCTTGGAGCTTTCTTGAAATTGTAACTCTAATCTAGATTAAGATTAATTACTTAAAAATAATTTTAGATTAATTAGTTGAGAAAAATTTATTTAAATAGACAAAAATAATTAGAATCTTACAATAAATTTATAGATTAATGTTATATGTTTAGTGTATTTATTAGTAGAATAAATTAAAATTTATTATGAAAAAAGATTAAGACATACATAAGAAAGTTTATTTTCTTTTGTCAAAAAATATATATTATCTAGATCGTATATTCAGCCAATCGAATATTAAAACATTTAGTTTATTTCAAAAATTTCGAACTTAAAATACTTTGAACCGACATTCAAAATGTCTCATAACAATGTTTCATTTAAAAACCTCTTTTTTAAAACACAATGGGTCAATGTTTTATTTATAAAATATGGATCCAAAGCGGTTGGCTTTTAACCCGAATCTATCACCCTCCTTTCAATTCTGTAGTCGCTAGTATCTACTTCTGGAAAATAAATCTAGCAACCAAAATAATCATGTGGATTTTATTTCTCACACTCATTTTTTCAAAACTTGTTTTTCAATTTTCTAGCTCAGGTTGTTGAGATTATTTTCTATTTAGAATAGGAAGAAAATAAAAAAGTTGTTCATCAATGTTGGTGCTAAAAAAAAGGGTTATTGCTACATATAATGTCTTACATTCGTCCTTAATATAAGTGAACGACCTTTTAGAATTTAATATTATTCGATTTGGTTGTTTTTTTTATTGAATCTTCGTGTGGGAAGTCTTGTTATTATTAATATTATTGTTTCATATTCATTTTGGACGATTCTTGAATGACAAAAAACATATTTAGAAAATAAATAAATTTTAAGGTTATTTTAAAAATAAACGTTTTTTTAATTTTTCGAAAATCTAAACTTAATTACCTTTAAAAAAAATAGGAGTTATAACGCAGTATTAGAAGCGTTCATAGATTTGATAATTTGAAGGTTTTTTTTTATCTAATTATAGTGGTGTAGAAATATTATGTCTCATAAGTCTCACAATATCTAGGGTTGATTATCGGGAAACGTAAATGGAAAGAAGGGTGTCAGGCGAATAAGTACAAGATTCTAGAGAGAGAATGTAGTCAAAATAAAGTACTAATCATTAGAAGGTCCCCTTTCGGGGGACAGGATCTTTCCTTATATAGTGACAACGATAGGATCCATTGTCACATGCCATATTTATTCTAATTACATGTTACCCCTCATATTTATACTTATGTCACATATTTCCTACTTTACAATTAAGTCCCTATAAGTTCATGTATTACAAATTGGAACCTTTGTTATCCTTGGTATTTTATGCCCTTATCAGTAGCCCCCTAGTTTTGCGGAGGATCGAGCAAAAACTAATCGAGCGTAAAAGCGTAGGGTTGGGATTCTTCACAAGCCTATCACTCGAACCTCTTCATATATAGCGATCTCGTTGACCCTTCACTATTAATCTGAAATGTCGACCCTTTATGCTCTTTTTTCCAAGCCTCAATTTTTTATTCATTGAGCTGATCAAGAGCAGATGCATAGGGTCGGGATTCTTCGTAAGCCTATCTGTCGAGCCTCTTCATATGTAGCGATCTCGTCGACCCTTCACCACTGATATGAAATGTCGATCCTTTATACTTTTGTTGCCAAGCATCGACTTTTTCATTCACTACATTGTGATAGGACGGATACAATTGAAGCTGTATTCAAATTATTTGGGCTGTTTCTGTGGGCTCGGAGTCAAGTTAATCTCTTCAAAGCCCAACAAGCTTCCCCGTCTAACCGGGTTATCAACTTGTCCATGTGTCCTCCTTCAATTAGTTAGTGTATTCTTCATAATTAGCTGCCTAGGCGCATGTAACAACTCTAGCCCCCTAAGTTTGCTACAACCGCTCAGTTGGACACGTGCCTCATGGTAATTGGGTCGTACTTTAACCAGTATTTTGGTTAAACGACTCTTGATATTCCCGAGGCTCTTTTCGATTGTTCTTCTCCATGAAGAAGATCTTTACCATGCTTGCTTCTTTTATAAATAGTTCTCTTCTCTCACTCTAATTTCCACTAAGTTCTTTTTTAGAGAGATAAACTCTGGCTATTTTTCCCTTTCTAGAGAGAGAAACTCGACTTTAGTTTATAAGAAGGCCCCCGACTCGCAAGAGGCCCACGAAGAAAACCGACGCTCCTAAGAAACCAGTCTTTGGTTTTATCGACTATTTCCAAATTTCGGACCGGGCAAAAGAATACTGAGCCCCCGGGTTGATCCACGAAGGTCATGTTACACTACTGGGATCGGAACCGTTGATCTTTCCAAAACCCAGAAATCCCGGACCCTCAACTCTTTCTTCCAACGCGAATCTTCTGACCTCTTAAAGAGCTTCTTCGTTGAGGCCTACCGCTACCGTTCGCTCCTTTCCCAAGAAGACCGTCGCTGAAGATCTTACAGACCTTTCAAAAACTCGAAACCTCAACAACCAACCCAAAACTCCATTCTTGCCTATGGGTGATTCTATCTCCTCATCCACTCCTCCTCACGAGTACCTTGATTGACCCCCGACATTATAGGGCGTTGAACCGGTCCCAACACCGCGACTACTGCCAAATGGGTCGTTCTGACAGATGAAGAGAAGAAAAAGCGCAAAGAAACTGTTGCGTCAAAGGCTAGTGTTACAAAACTTAGCCATGTTCAAACTCAAAGCAGCTCAAGTGCTGTCCTTGTAACTTCGTCCCCCCGCGATTTGACGTCTACTGATAAATATCTACCCACGGGGGCGATAAATGCCGAGGCTGTACAACTAGACCTCAAGTCTTCCACAAAGTTAGCGTCGGCTAATGTTGGAGGCAAAATTGCTAATAGAACCGGTCACAAATCTTCGTCCAATGGAGCTGCCTCAGGAAAGGATGGGAGGAACCTTCTAAAAATCCCTTAGATAAATCTTCCAAGACAAATGTATTGATAAGGGTTGACGACGATGCTGCTAACAAAGTTACCCATAAACCTTCCTCTAAGGTTCATGCACCGGCGAGGACCGGAAACAAAGATGTTGGGTCAGCCAATCTAAGAACCTCCAATACATCTACACCAGCTAAAGTCGACGATACGCCTGTTATGGCACCCGGATTGGTAGAAATTGAGGGTGAAGATGTCGACCTAGACGATCCAACCAACCTAGCGTTAATAATTGTTGATGGTACGACCGCCGTCGTAACCGGTTACCACATTCGTCTAACCAACGATCATATCCTTTCCTTATTCAGCGACAAATACTTGTACTACTCTCTCCTGAAGAAGAATAGGGTTTAAATAAAATCTGGGGAATTACTCAGTGTGTCAAAGTCCGCTTTCCCCAACCTAATGAGACTCATTTATCTATCGAAGATCGAGAGATAGTCTTTTTCACCGAACTCTTCAATTGGGGTTTGTGAATTCCCCTCGATCCCGACATTGTTAGGTATTTTGAAATCCTCGATATACTTCTGACCCAACTGACCCTTAATGCCTGGTATACCCTGATTTCGACCATCATGGCTTCACGACTATCACGAATCCCAATCTCCATGGAACAATATATAGGGATATATGGGCTCTCCAAATCCCTGAAGCTGCCCTTTTTCTATTCTTCTCTTGCCAACCCAAAGAAAATTGTGAATAAATTATTTGAGGCTGACATATAGTGGAAGTACAGCTTTGTCTTCATCAGCGGCGCTTGAGAATATGGTCGACCCTAGAGCCGAGAAAATCCGAGGTGTCGTACGTTCAAATGGACTCGTGAGGGTATATATATTTAATGGCTGTCTTTTAGTTTGCTAGGTGACTATCCATCAGCTGCGGAAAAAGCATCTCAAAGAAGTTTCAGCAATCTTTGCCCCACTTCGGGCCTTTGCGAGGAAAAGTTAGGGTCATAAGTTTCGCCAGTGCTTTAAGAACACTGACCTTATCAACAGCAACCTCTGGCGCTGTTCCAACCAGATTCTATGCCCTGAAGAACTACGGACCCCTCCTGACGTTGTTCACTTTGTGAAGAGACTCGAGGCCCCAGATTCCGAGGTGCTTCTGCCTAAACGAGATCGAGCTCCAAGCAAACATGTGAAATCGGAGGAGTTGTCCGATGCTGAAAACGAACAAGGAAATGACATGGACCAGCCTATTGAAGTTCTGCCCTCAGAACTGGAGGCTACTGTCATCCTTAGTGACCCAACTTCAAGTGATGACAAGTCCCCCGTGGCTGTTAAAAGAGGGCAAAAAAGTCACGGCAAAAAACAGAAGAAGGACACTGTGGTTGAAGAAGGAGGGAACTCTTCTTTAAACAAAAATTCTAAAGGGAAAGATGTTGCACATGAGGTGCATGTCGACCCTATCGCCGAGCAAACCACCATTCATTCTATGTTCAAACAATTTGAGGGTGCGAAGCTACCTGATCCTGTGGAAGGTTGTGAGAAGAAAGCGAGATCGGAAGGTCGTTACTCTGGGGGTAAGAACAGAGCCTTGAGTCATTCGGGCGATCCTATCCCTCAGGGCGAAGGAACTTTGATACTCCCCGAAACTGCGCTTTTTCTTGTCCGCGCCCAAAGCTTGAACTCCTTCTTTCTTCAGGACTTCGATATTTTAGCCAATTCTCTGCAGAATCTGCTCGCCCCCATAGCTCAAAAAGAGATAGAGGTGATGAAACTTCAGAGGGAGCTCGTCGATCTTAAAGGAAGCATTTCTTCCAAAGCTAAACAGTCACAAAATTCAATCGACCTTGTCAAACAACGAGTCGTTTCTGCGGAAGCTAAAATTAAAGCTTTCAATGCGAAGGAAAAATATTAGGAGAAAACTCTTTCTCAAGCCGAGAAAGACCGCACCAAAACCGTCAAGGAGCTGGCTGCTCAGAAAGTTCAGAACGAATTTCTTCCATGGTGGTCCACAAAAATGGCCAAGGAATTGCTGGGGCTCCGAACGGCTCTCGACCAGAGTGCATAAGAAAATCACCTTTTGGTGTTAAGTGAAAGGAGATCATGGAAAAACAAGTTGTCGGCCCGAGGGCCAGCTACGTCTTAAATTTCCATGCTTTGTGGCCTCATATGCCACTTGGGTCAATGTGGTTGGATGTCCCTGAAGAAGACCGTCCTGAAGGCGTCGACTGTTCTAACCATGCATTTGAAGACTCCGAACCAACCGATGAATCCTCTAATGCTTGATGTTTACAACTCGGATTTTTATGTTTGTTTTTCTCCAAACTCAACTTGTTTTGTCCTTGTTGGACTTTTATTCTCCAAGCCGCGCCTATTTTCACCGGGCTCTTATTCGCACTTGTTATTTTTTTGTTTTTAAGACTATGCATCATCATTTTGCAATCAGAAGTGATCAGTTTCTGATGCTAATGTTAATGTATTCTATTACATCTTAAATTCATAGAACAATTTGTGGTTGAAAAAACCCTTCTAACAGGTTCGACATTTTATTGATCAACTTGAAAGTTGAAAAACCCCTTTTAATGGGTTCGACATTTTGTTGATCAACTTGAAAGTTGAAATTCCCCTTTTAAGAGGTTTGACATTATGTTGATCAACTTGAGAGTTAAATACCTCTTTAATGGGTTCGACATTTTGTTGATCAACTTGAAATTTGAAAAAACCCATTTTAAGGGGTTCGACATTATGCTCATCAACTTGAGAGTTGAAAACCCCCTTTAATGGGTTCGGCATTTTGTAGATCAACTTGAAAGTTGAAAAGCCCCTTTTAATAGGTTTGGCATTTTGTTGATCAACTTGAAAGTTAAAAAACCTCTCTAATGGGTTAGACATTTTGTTTTTAGTACGCTTGTTTTGAGCCTCTAAAACTTTACTAAAATGGATCGGTTTAAGTAGGCACCTCATTAAAACCTCCCCGCGCCACCAGGGTAGGAAAGAGTGTGCCCCCGACAAAATTTTATTTACAAAAGAAATGTAAAGCGATAACAATTACAACTCATTCCAAATACAATTTAAGATGTTCGATGTTCCATAGAAGACGCAGAGGTCGACCAAATTTTCCTTTTAAAAGATAATTTCTCGATTTTACTTTTTCTACCACTTGGTTGGTCCTTCCCAATTGGGTGCCAACTTCCCAAGGTGCTTGTGTTTTGTATGGAGGAAACATTTTCTCAAACCTTTTTCCCCAACTTTGAAGTCTATTCTCCGAACTTTCAAGGCATACCTACTCCTCATCAGGGTCTGATAATGTAAAGAACTGAGAAGAGCCTTAGCTCGCGTTTCCTCTATCAAATCCAAAGAGAAAGCCTGATTTTCATCGTTAGCCCTCTCCTCGTAATGGTTGATTCTGAAAGAAGGGAACATTGTTTCTGCTGGGATTACCGCATCCATTCCATATACCAAATTGTAGGGTGATTCTTGTGTCGTTGTATGAGGTGTGGTTCGGTATGCCCACAACGCCTCTTGTAAGGATTCCACCATTTTCCAGCATTTCCTTCTAATATCCTTTTTAATCCGCTGATGATCGTTCTGCTAGTAACTTCGACCTGCCCGTTCGCTCAAGGATGGAATGAAGCTGAAAAGCACTGCTGTATATTGTAACTGGCACAGAATTCCCTCATTTCGTTGCTGTCGAACTAGAGACCATTATCCATGGTTATCTTCTGAGGGACCGCATATCGACAGCAAATGTTCGACCATATGAATTTCACCACGTCCTTATCTCTGGTCCTTGACAGCGGCTCTGCTTCAACCCATTTCGAGAAATAACCCACTGCTACCACAATAGTCTGCCTTCCTCCAGTTGCTAATGGAAGTGGTCCTACAAGATCTATTCCCCACCTATCGAACGGTAGAACCTCACAAATGGATTCTAGGAGGACTGCTGGGGTGTGGATCGAATTGGAAAACCTTTGGCATGTATCACATCTTTTGACCAACTCTTTAGCATCGGCAGACAACGTAGGCCAATAAAAACCTGACTGAAGGAATCTCATGATCAGTGTCTTGAAGCCACAATGTGCCGACCCTTCACCGTCGTGTAGTTCGGATAATATCATCTGTGATTCTTCATGCCCCAGACATCTTAACAAACGTCTACTTGCATATTTTTTATAAAGAACATTTTCGCTTTTTGCCAGAGTCTTATCATTAGGCAACACTTCCTCATTCAAAAACTTCATAATGTTGCTCCTCCAATCAGTATTTGAAACCGTTGAAATTTGACAAACCATATTTGGTCGAATTTCCAGGTCTTTCCTCTTCAAAATGGACGGATACTCTTGAGTCAAAATCTAGGGCTATTCTCCCGCATACGTCGTTGTTGCCAGTGAATCAGCGATTGAATTATCTTCCCTTCGGACATGTTCATAAGTAACCTTTTTAAAAGACGAAGCCAAAATTCTCAAAGTCGCTAAGTATTGCACCAGCTGCTCTTTCTTTGTCTCGGATTGTCCCGTTGCATGATTAATCAGCAGCTGTGAATCTCTTATTAGCCGAACATTTCTAGCTCTGCAAACGTGTGCCAATCTTAGGTCAACCAATGCTGCTTCATACTAAACTTCATTGTTCGAAGCCTTGATACCGAAACGGATTGCTTGAGGGATTGCAATCCCTGTTAGTGTAGAAATTTGGACACCACCCCCGCATCCGTTGATACTTTAACCACCATCAGTTCTGACTATCCACTCATCCGTGTTTACTTCTGGTCCAGCTTCTACTTCCTCGAGTCTTCCGGAATGAAACTCCACCAAGAATTTCGCTAAATCTTGCCCTTTAATAGCCGTTCTCGGTTCAAAATCGAAATCGAAGTCCCGCAGTTCTACCGACCATTTTGACATATGGCCAGAAATATCGGGTCGTTGTAAAACACTTTTAACAGGGGAAGCGGTTTGAACCATAATAGAATGACCTTGGAAGTATGGTCGCATTTTTCTAGCGGCTGTTACCAGAGCCAGTGCTAACTTCTCAAGTTTTAAGTACCGCTTTTCTGCGTCCAGCAAACTTTTTCTCACGTAATAGACAGGTTTAGGGATCCTGTCCTCTTCTCGAACTAACGCTGCGCTCACCGCATGCTCTGAAACCACTATATAAAGAAACACAATTTCCCGGGGTAATGGTTTTGTCAGCAGCGTTGAGGATGACAAGTAATTCTTGATGTTGAGGAATGCTTCGGTACATTCAGGAGTCCAGGTGAAATTCTTAGCATTCCTCAGCACTTGAAAAAATAGTACGCACTTGTCCGAAGATCGTGAAATAAATATGTTCAGCACTGCTAATCGTCCGGTCAAAATCTGTACCTCTTTAATATTCCTCGGGGGTGTCATATTGTTCAGAGTGTTTAACTGGGTAGGACCTGCCTCATGAACCCTAAAAAGTTTCCAGATCGAACTCTAAAATAACATATTTTTGGATTCAATTTAAGGTTCACTTTTCTAAGGTTCCTGAATGTTTCTTCTAGGTCTGCAAAATGACTTTCATCGGTGACGCTTTTGACCACATATCGTCAATGTAAACCTCAACATTATGTCTGATTTGTTCCTCAAAAACCTTATTCACAAGCCTCTGGTAGGTAGCCCTTGCATTTTTTGGACCAAATGGCATAACCTTGTAACAATATAAACCCCTTCATGTAATCAAAGTAGTGCTTTCCTGATCTTTAGGATCCAGCTTTATCTGATTATACCCTGCGTAGGCATCCATAAAAGATAATAACTTGTTCCCTGACGTCGAGTCTACCAACTGATCAATCCTTGGCATTGGGAATGGACCCTTAGGACATGTTCGGTTAAGGTCTGTGAATTCTACACACATTCTCCACTTTCCGTTTTTCTTTTTAACTAGAACTGGATTTGTTGTCCAACGTGGATACCGGGACTCCCGTATATGTCTTACCCTTGTCAATCTCTTGGCCTCTGAAATGATTGCCTCTGCAATTTTTTGGGAAAACGCCCGGTGTTTTTGTATTATGGGTCGAACACTTTGATTTATAGACAACTGATGATAGATGACGCTCTCATGGACTCTCATAACGTCTTCTGAACACTAGGCAACCAAATACAGTTTTAGTTTAAGAAAATCAATCAAATTTTTTCGGAACAAAAATGACAAGTTTACACCAATCTTCAGGACCTTTCCTTTGGAAAATTCATAGTTTTCAGACCTTTTTTCTGTAAGTAACAAACCTGAAGTCTCCCTAGGATCGTCCGCAGGCTCTGATCCATAGGCCGACCCCACAAACTGCTAATCCTTCACATCGACCATCTCCCTATCTGATTTTGCTGCCAACGCTTCTCGGTAACATTCCCTCGTGGTTTTTTTACTACTTTTGACAACACCGACGTTGTTTCCGATTACGTACTTCAGGAATTGATGAACCGTAGAAGTTACGACATGCATTCTTGACAACCAAAAGCGGCTTAAAATTGCATTGTGTGACGTGGGAGCATCAACAACAATAAATAACAATGTTATTTCCTCTTTGAAAGGACCTCTTTCGAGCTGAACTACACCTTCAAACTCACCAACTACCTCTGCCGATGCTCATGTGAAGTCGATAATGGTCCGATCTGATTTCACGATCACTGGTTTATTCCTAAACCCTAAGAAGGTCGAAAAAAAATAATATTTGTTGAACTATCAGTATCCACCAAGATCCTTCGCACCTCCTCCCCTGCAATAGCCGTCACAATCACAATTGCATCCTCATGAGGGCCGAAAATGTCTCTGATGTCATCGTCATCGAAGCATAGAATGGGAGACGGGTTTCGGTATAAATTGGGCGAAGTTTTTGCCTCTAACTGAGTAGCCAGACTAACTACATGCCTTTTTTGCGAAGAATTGGTAATACCTGCCATTGAGTCGCCCCAGAAGATCGTTAGAGACTCAAAAAATTTGCATAACTCGCTTACCTTTTCTCATGTCGGGGTTTTACTTCCTCAATTACTCCAATTATATTCCTATTTTTATAAGGCATCGGAAATATCTGTCCGGGGAAGAAGACTCACACATATCCTCCACTGAAGAAAAGTTGTACTCAAGTTTGCATCGGAATCCGGATTTCTTTCGTGCAACCCCATTGAACCTTCGCACTCGATTTCTGCCTTTGTAAAAATCCACCTCATCCCGACCAATAGCACGACAGGCTTTTTTTATTTCTTCACCTGATCGTTCACTTCGACCGTCCAGCCGACCTTTCTTCTCAGCCAGAGCAAACTTCTTTTCGGCATTTAGCTTAGCAATGTCGTCTAATAGCTGATGCTTAGTCATGATTAGGGTCGACCGTTTGCTTCGGCCCTGATTTCCCTGAGCATCATCACCGAACAAGTCTTTAGAGTTCCGACCCTCCGAGTATGACATTTCCTTGTCAGAACCTTTTTCCTTTGTCTTTCTCTTCCTAGCCTCGGTATTCATTCGTTAAATTTTAAGTTTTGATAAGATCGAGATTTTGGGGAACCTGATCTTCGGGTATCTCTCTTTCCCACAGACAACGCCAATGATAAGTCTCAGAATATCTAGGGTTGATTATCGGGAAACGTGTATGGAAAGAAGGGTGTGAGGTGAATAAGTACAAGATTCTAGAGAGAGAATGTAGTCAAAATAAAGTACTAATCATTCGAAGGTCCCCTTTTGGGGACATGATCTTTCCTTATATAGTGACAGTGTTAGAACCCACTGTCACATGCCATATTTACTCTAATTACATGTTACCCCTCATATTTATACTTATATCCCATATTTCCTACTTTACAATTATGTCCTTATAAGTTCATGTATTACAAATTGGAACCTTTGTTATCCTTGGTATTTTATGCCCTTATCAATGTCGAACATCTTAGTCCATATTACGTATTTATGCATATAATTTACGTTTTTATGGATGGAACAACTTCAATATATCATTAGAAATTAATGAGTTACGGATGACAAGATACTGAATAGAGGTCAAATTTCTCATGTCGTCTCGAAATAAGGTATACCGTGTCCAAGGTGGATTAAAGTTACAAAGCTACACTTTCCTAATTCATCTAACGATTTACCTGTCTCCTAAATTTATAATTTTGGATATTTCACTCGGGTACGTCTTGGGAGAAGCATTGTTCTATCCCGAGGTGATTCTATTTTTCGCTTAGTAATTTTGTTGTTAATTATTTTTTGCGTTATTTCAAAAATTGAACTGAAAACTGTATGTATTGTTATAGGATTGAAGTTGTGCATGCAGGAATAATATATATATATGTATATATATTAGAAATATTAAAGTCAAGCTCATTGACTCATATTGTTATCTATAAATAAGAGCACATATTTTTTGTAATCTCTATGTTTTTTAAATAATAAAATTGTAGTCGTCTTTTTTTGTTTATTCCTTTTTTACATGGTATCAGGGTGTAAGTTTAGATCTTGAAGTTTTTGCCAGTAGGCAGATGTTTTATTTGTCCTCTAGAAAAAAGAAAAAAGAATTGATTGTCTCATCTTTCTTAGTCACAAAAAAGAGAAAAAAAATTGATTTCCGTACGGGAGAAAGAAAATAATAATTGATTGTCTCCGCTTTTCTGATCGTCACAAAAAAAAGAGAGAAAAATTATTTTCGTACTTGTAGTATGCACCCACAATCAACAGTCCTGATCGAGAGGCAATCGGTATCTTTCAATTTAAACGGTTGGATTGTGATTTGGTGTTACAGTTCAAGAGAGATCGCTACTCGAACATTGCAATATTTTTGTAGGTGAAACCATAGATTAGATTTTAATTTTGATGTTGGTTTGGATTGGAGCTTATATTTGAATTTGGATTTGGTATATGGATTTGGTATTGGATTTAGTTTTTGGTATATATTTTGTTTAGATTTGGATTTGGTATAGATTTTGTTTGGATTCTTTTGATGGTTATTATATTTAGTTTTGGATTTGGTATAGATTTTGTTTGGATTCGGAGTTGGTACAGATTTTGTTTGATGTTTGGATTATGTCTGACGTTTTCTTATATCTTCGTTTTTATTTTTGATTCGTTTTGATACTTTTGGATTTTTTGGATTCATTTGGTGTTTAGATTTCGTCTGTGGTTTGGATGCATTTGGTGTTGAGATTTTGTTTAGAGTTTGGAGTTCGGAGTTCGGAGATTGGAGATTGACATTCGACTTTGGGTTTTGACGTTTGGATTTTGGTTTTGCAAGTTTGGTTTTTATTTTGGCATTTGATTATGGTTTTGGCGTTTAGTGTTAGGATTTGGATTCGAGTTTGGTTTTAGATTTAATTTTGGTATTAAGTATTTCAATTGGTTTTTCGTTATCTCTTGTTCTGGTTATTATTTATATTTGAGTTTTTTAAGTGTGGTAACAAACTTACAATAGAATAATAAGTATTGCGAGTTTGAAAGAGGATGTTAAATATATTAGTTCCAAACCCATTAGCTATATTTTTATCTCTTATTTATTTATGAATAAAAATCTATAATCTTTGTGATTTATGTGCTTTCTAAATATTAAAAATGTAGTCGTCTTTCTTCGATGAAATTTATAATTTAGTCCAAAATAATAAAAGTTTTAATCAAATTTAGACCTCATATGTGATTTACAAACTTCCTACATTTATTAAAGATACTAAGTACAATAAATTATATAGAATAAGTTAGGCCAAAGCTATTTCCTCCATGTTATTTTTTATTTCCTCCATCATTTGAAAAATCCTCCATGATGTTATTTCCTCCATAAAGGAAGTTACAAAATTGCCCTTTTACCCATTGTTTCTTCACAAAACTATTACTCTAACATACCCATCCAATTTAGTACAACAAAACCCATTCTTCACCCTAGAAAACTATTACTCTAACATACCCATTCTTCACCCAATTTTTCACTTATCACTACCTTACAACAGCTGATTCGAAGATAGAGAAAGCTTGGAGAAAGAAATTCTAGGTTCTTCCCCATTATCAAATTTAGGGTTTATAGTTAGATTTTGTTGTTCGATTTCGATTAGGGTTTGAAGTTAGATTTCTATGTTAGATTCAATTAGGGTTTCATTTGGAGTTTGATTTCATTGTTAGAATCGATTAGGGTTTGATCTTAGGTTCGCCTTGGGATATCCTACTGTTCTGAATTATTTTTTTCCCACTGAGCATGTGATTCCGAGTGCCCTACTCGGAATCACATGCTTTTTTTTAAACTGAGCAGCAACTGATTCCGAGAGGGCCACTCGGAATCAGTTGCTGCTCGGTTTAAAAAAAAGCATGTGAATCCGAGTAGGGCACTCGGAATCACATGCTCAATTGGCAAAAAAAAATTCAGAACAGTGTGTGTGATTGATATTGTAGATGGATGGTAGAAAAAAGAAGAACCTTTTAGGTGGTTATAAAACAGGGATTAGAAGTCTGTACTACGTCTCCGTAAGTGCACCTTTGGTTGAACTATTGAATACGGTAAATGCTAAAAGATCGTTAACACTTGGTAGCAAACATGTTTAGGTTTAGACATGTATACAAATAAATTATGTTGCCTACTTTTTTCGTATCTTATTTATCACAGAATTGAAGACGGCAATAGGTTGATTATATTTAATAGCGAGCACCATGCTTTTCTTACACTGGTGTTTTACACTTGATTCCGAGAGGGCCACTCGGAATCAAGTGCAATGTCCCAGTGAATAAATTATCACATAATATAACGAGACAGAGGGTTTGCAACTGATTCCGAGTGGCCCTCTCGGAATCAGTTGCACATTTTTTTTTTCAAATTGCAACTGATTCCGGGTGGCCCTCTCGGAATCAGATGCACATTTTAAAAAAAAAATTACACCTGATTCCTAATTCCCGGCTCGGAAATAGTTGTTTTTTTTCAGAACTGTAAAAACGGGTTTAGCTGAAAAAATAAGTTTCAAAATAGGTATTTTCAAGCTACGAAGTTGTAAAACGTAAAACAAGTTTAAATTACATTGTTTGTCGATTGAGTGTTGTTCTCCGGCTTTGTTTGGGTTTCTTCATTTTCCATGAGTAATCTTCAATAAAATTGAAGTTCTTTGTTTTAGGGTTAATTTTAGAGGTAGAATCATATATCTTGGATTAAAGTTAGGTTAATGCTGTGTTTTTTCATATAAGACCTTTAATTAGATAAATGACATCTAGTGATAAATTTGAAATAAAAATAAGAGTAATTTGGTAAAAACAAGTCACTAGTGTTTTTGAAAGTTTGAAAGATGGAGGAAATAAAAAATAACATGGAGGAAATAACTTTGGCCAATAAGTTATTTTATCATCGTTCTTGAAATTCATGTAATAAATAAGATACCGTGTATGTATGTATGGCTATCAATTTGTTTTTTTGGACAATTATCTGAAAACTCTACATTGAAGCTCAGTTTTACTTAAAAAGTAGTTACAAATCCGCTAAGTTTTTTAACATGTGCAAATATATTAATATAGTGAATGAGAAATAGAAAGTAGCTTTTTGTTTTCTAAGCTATTCATAATCGGTGTGGCTAATTATTAAGTTAATTTTAAAGTTTATATAATGGCCTTTTGAAATTGGAGATATTAAAAAAAAATTGGAATTTTAATTTAGTAGATTTTAGTATAAATAATCTATATTAAAATCTTTAGATATTTTAATTATATACGGTCTGATTTTTAATTAAAAAATAACGATATTCTTGATTAAACTCTTCCATATTAGTCCAATACATCTCATTTTTCAATGAAACTTTTCCTCTCGTTTAGTCTTTCATGTAAAAGTAAATAATTTCCAACTTTATTTATAACTCTTGATTTAACTCGGAACTCCATCGACTCTAAATTAATTAATCTCCAATTTCCTTCCGGTTTTATTTCTTCCCTCTCCCTATTTAAACATTGCAAAATGACTAGTAAATTTCATCATGTTTTTGTTTCTACTTAGTTTTTTTTAAGCAAATAGCGATCTATTACTAAATCAAAAGGTTTTACAAACTTTAAGGACTGAATTGAAACAAAGACTAAACATAACCTAAGAAGATAAAAAAGACAAATTTAATAGACTTTCCCAAATTAGAGAACCCTAATTCGGAGAGAATCTTCTCCATCTTCACAGCCACCCTCTTCTTCTTCATTGCTTCGCCATAGCCACACCCAAAATCACAGACCTTCAACAAAATCGTCTGGTTCAAGGTCGACGCTCACTTTCAGGACCCTTTCTCTACAGACTTGTAGAGATCGGTTAAGAACTGGGTGATGTTCACCAAGGAATCAGCCGATTCAGAATAATCTTCAACTTCGCCAATCCACAAATCGAAAACCCAAAACCAACAGCCCCCACCGAGCCTTCAAACCAAACTAAATCGACGCAGCTTCAACCTTTAACAACAAAGCAACCATCTGAAACTCCACCCGAAAACCAGATCACAGCAATTCCAGTATCAGCTTCAACAAGATCAACACACACCCCAAATTTCACAGACTCCAAAAATCGAAAACCCTAGAATCAGAATCGACTGAAAACCAACTCTACAGGCACCTTCCAAACCCATAGACAAAGCTAAAAAACTTAACCCGGGTCTATATAGCCAACCCCAAGACTTTCCAGAGTAACTATAGCTAACAGATGATTTGGGGCATCGATGTTGGTGAAAGATCGATTCGAACGCTCGAGGAGAATCCATTTGGAGATCCAGTCAGCAGCGACGTTCTGAGTACGAGAGATATGACGAAGACACATTGCTGGGTGGATCAGTCGTCTGCAAATAGCAACCATCGGATTACCAGTAGAAGTACCAGTGGCCATGTTGTTGATAAGAGTCAAACAATCTGACTCTATATCAACAGCATGCCAACCCCTCCTTTTACAAAGAATCAAAGCCTCCAGAAGAGCTTTCGTCTCAGCCTGAAGAGGGTTAAGCTTCCCAGTTAAGAAACCAGCACCAGTAACGATGTTACCCAACTCATTTCTAACGAGCAAACCACCAGAAGCCTCGCCAACGAAGCTGATGGCCCCATCAACATTAAGCTTGAGTCTTCCAGCAACACGAGCACGCCAAACAAGGTACTTTATTTTGACTCTATTAATAGATAGGCACCCAATAGAAGCACCTGCATCTAGCACACCAAACCAGTGCTTAGGCTTAAGAGAATTCTTAGAGTCGATAGCTAAGATGACTTTATTAATACGATAAACAGCACTCGAAAAAGAATTAACAGAATTTTTAAACTTGCAGTGATTTCTATTTAGCCACACTGTCCAACAGATGATCTGAGGGACAATGTGAGTTATATGGAAATTACTGCAAGAAGACCAAAACCAGCAGTAAAACATGTGACTCAAAGACAATACCGTCTCACATGGACTCTAAACATAAGACCATACTAATTCCACAGAGACCAAGCAAACCTACAATTTACAAACAAATGGTTTTTGTCTTCACAATTGAAGCAAAAGTGACATTTCGAGACTAGAACAAGGTGTCTTTTGGAGAGAATTTGATCAATATGGGCAAAATTCTTTAATAATTTCCATGTTAGAAATGAAAACTTAGAAAGAATGAAGTTATGCCAAATTTTCTTAAAATTGAAAGTTTTGTGTTTTTAAATCTAATGTTATCCCAAGTAGTTTTAGTGTGAAAATCATTGTTTTTAGAAAATTTCCATTCAATTTTATCATCCTTACTCTGGTTTATGTTAACACAAGAAATTCGAGCAATTCTGTCTTGAGAAAGAAAAGCAGACAGAGTGTCAGTATCCCAGGTGTTAATTTTCCAAAAGGACTTTACCTTAGCAGGCAAAAACCAGCTATTAGAGTTAGAATCATTAGCAATAGGACCCATCCCATGCCGAAAGTCTCTCCAAAAATCGATTTCACCCTTTCCTAGACTCCAACGAACATATTGATCAGCATGATCCTTCACAGAGAACAACCTTTTCCAAAAAATTGAATCAGTCACCTTGCATTTAGAGATTATAGGATGAGTATTTACACAGTAGTTTCTAAGCATGAGGTCAGACCAAAGCGATTCTCCTTTTCTAAATAGAAACCACAGTTTAAAAGAAAAGGTGAGTTGAATGTCAAACAATTGCTTGATGTTCAACCCACCCTCATCATAAGGCTTACAAAGGCTGCTCCAAGCAGACCAATGAATAGAAGGCTCATAGAATTTAGATCTCCAAATGAACTTATTAAAACAAAGATCCAACTTATTAATAATATTTTTGGGGATCAGGCTATTCTGCATCCTAAAATAAATGATAGGATAAAGAACACTCTTAATTAGAGACAGCGTGCCCCCAAAAGACAGATTCTTCAAATCCCAATCATGAATTTTATTGTAAATTTTAGTTGGAAGATAATTCTTTCCTTTATTGTTTGCAGAAATAGCAACGCCCAGGTATGTGAAAGGGGCATGCTCGATATTGAAGCCAGTGGCAGACTTGATTCTTGTAGTAGTGGCATGGGAGCAGCTCAAAGAGGTAATAAGCTTGGTCTTTGCTTTTTTTATTAATTGACCAGACTCATTCTGATATTTGTCAAGCAGGTGACCCAGACAGCTGATAAAAGAAGGAGAGCTATTTGAAAAAATAACAATATCGTCAGCAAAAGCTAAACAAGGTAAGACAAATCCATATTTCAAATAATATCTCATGTTATTATTAGAGGTATAAAGATTAGAAAGGCCCCTGAGGAGGGCTTCCTCAGCTAGAATGAACAGGCAAGGAGACAAAGGGTCTCCTTGTCTTAACCCACACTTTTGGGGAAAATAACCAGCACTAACCCCATTGATCAAAACAGAGATCATGACCTTAGAAACCAATCTATGAATGAGAGCCACAATGTCTTCAGAGAAACCAAAACATCTCAGAGTGTTCATGATAAAAGTGTGAGACATTCTGTCAAATGCCTTTATCATGTCAATCTACAAGATGATATTGCCTTTAGAAGGCATTCTCTTGATATTATGTAACATTTCCTTAATGATCAGAATATTGTCATGAATGGCCCTATTCTTAACAAAGGCACTTTGACCTCTAGAAATTAAGTTAGGAAGAATACAAGATATTCTATTATTCACAAGGCCAGAAACTA
Source organism: Limnanthes douglasii subsp. nivea (assembly GCA_036936605.1). Classification (NCBI taxonomy): domain Eukaryota; kingdom Viridiplantae; phylum Streptophyta; class Magnoliopsida; order Brassicales; family Limnanthaceae; genus Limnanthes; species Limnanthes douglasii. The sequence continues at coordinate 166,177,557 of JAUPFV010000005.1, read as the reverse complement.
TCCTGTTAAAAATAGAACACAGACTAATGGGCCTGTAATTACTCCAAGAAATGGGATTAGGACCTTTAGGGATTAAACAGATCCCAATGGCAAACACCCCACTGGGAATGCAATCACCCTTAAGATAGGAGTTAAGAGCATTGCACAGATCAATACTAATAATCTCCCAACAGACTTTTAGAAAATAACAATTGAAACCGTCAATCCCGGGAGCGCTATCATTCTTCATGTCCTTCACAATATTCCAGACTTCATCTCTATTAGTTTGCCTAAGAATATCCTCATTGTCCCTGTCAGAAAAAATCTTAGGAATATTGTTGAGAATAGAATCATTAGGGATACTAGAGTAGCTATAATTAGAATAGTTAGAAAGAATATCCTTGAAAAAAGATACAGCAAAACTTGCAATATCATTTTGATCAGTGAGCCAATTTCCATTATCCTTGATACCATGAATATAGTTCTTTTTCCTCTTTTTGTTAACATAGTTATGATACAGCTTAGAGTTACCATCACTGTCATTTAGCCAGGAATTGTAACACTTTTGCCTCCAATAGAACTCTTCATCTTTAAGAGCCAGAATAAGAATACTATTGGCCTTAGATTAGCCTTAGATATAGAGCTGTTAACCTGCTGATGAATAGTTTCACAGTTATTGACCTCAATGGTAGCATCTTTAACTTTACTAAAAATGTTACCAAAATTAGTGAAATTCCAAGCTTTAAGACATGTTTTGAGTCTCTTAAGATTATACCAGAAAATAACATTAGCATCCCCATTGCAATGCTTGTCCCAGTTCTGCTTAACACAGCTAAGAAAATCAGGATGATTAGACCATGCATTTATAAACTTAAAGCAACCTTTATTGTAAATTCTGTTAAGACTATTAGAAATAGAAATTAAAAGAGGGGCATGGTCAGAACATGTTCTGACCATGTGGAAAACCTGAGTGTGCCATGTAGCAATTGATTTCTGATTGACTAATGTCTAATCTTTTCCAAATTCTAATGTTGCTCCAGGTATATATAGAGCCACTATAACCAGGCTCTTCAAGGTTGCATAGTCTGATAAAATTATTGAAGTCCTCAGCACTACCATCATCAAAAGAAGAAGGGCCCAATTGATCTTCGGGACAAGTTATTGTGTTGAAGTCGCCAGCAATAATCCAGGGCTTCTCATCACAGGTTAGATTACATAACTGACTCCAAAGCAACTTGCGTTGCACTCTCTGATTCTTAGCATAAACAAAAGTGAAGAAACAAGTAAAAGTAGCATAATTGATTTCTAAATACAGAAATTGATCATGGTTATAAATAACAGAAACACTAATATCATTAGGCCAAAAAAGCCAAACTTTATTAGATATATTAGCCGTAAAGTTAACAAAGCCAATCCTCCTAGCAATCAACTCAATTTTGTCATATCTAGCCATAGGTTCTTGAATTGCAATCACCTTAACATTTTCATTCTTTATAATAAATTCTAGCCTAGCAAGAGTAGGGTTATTATGAATTCCACGAGCATTCCAACTAATGGACTTAAACATTATCAGATACAGATCGATTATGAAGCTTTTCTCTTTTTCTCAAAGAGTTGATTGATAACCTTTTTGAATTGTTGTTCTTATTTGCAGACTTGATCTTGCTAGAGATGACAGTGTCGAAATCAGGATCAGGATCATTGGAGCTAGCCCTTGGAGAAGGATTATAGCTACCAATATTGTCACCACGAGGAGAAGTCTGCTGATTATTCTGACTTAAAGAGTTGGGATCCTCTTCAAGATTCTGAAGAGCACTAATAAGATCAGGATCGTTATTGGAGACAATATTCTCTTTAACATGACTTGCAAGACTTGTTGAGGGACAAGAAACAAAAGGCCTGTCCTTGGCAGTTATAATAGATTTTAGCTTTCTTTTGTAGACTTGAGTGAAAGTTTGAACTTTTGTAGATTTAGGAACTTGATCCACTGTAACATTATCTTGTAAAGAAACAGATTGAGTTACATCTTTGGCAATAATATCAGAGCTTTGATGAACATCCTTAGAATCCCTTTTAACTTCATTCTTCTTACATTCATCATCCTTGTGACCCAAATGAAAGCAGTTAAAGCAATAATCTGGAACATTTCTATAACTAACGCCAATCCAGCAGCCCTCGTTCTCACCAAAGCCGACCCAAATCTTCTTTTTAAGCCTTGTGGATACATCAATTTCGACCTGGGCATAGGAGGCATTAGCTTTAACTCTATTATTCGCAGGAACAAATGTATGGTAAACTTTGCCTAAGAAAGCAGCAATATCACTGACCATGAACTCATTATATAGGAACTCAGGCATATTTTCAAACCTAACCCAAATCAAGGCATTAGGGCACTCTCTGTTCTTGCTAAAATTCGGTGACCATTTTATTATCCTCATAACTTGTCCTTCCACATTCCAAATAGGTTTAGACCACAGCTTTTTAAGATCTTCCTCCAAACTAAACTCGATCAGAATTTTTCTGGAATCCAATGTAGCATACGAAAACTGCCCTACGAACTTAAAAGAATCCATGAAAGACTGTAAAGCAACTCGCTTAGGAATGCCAAGACTAAATTTGCCAATGAGGGTCGTTTTTTATTGTGACAGCAAGGCTTCTTTGGTTTCGTTCGATAACTGAACAATATTATGATCATTGTGCAACTTAACGAAATCTGGCTTAGGGAACTTACGAACATTACCAGAAGACAGTATATCCGAGTAAGATTTCTTGACAGAGGGATTGGCTTTATTAATATCCGGAGGAAGAACAAGAAATTCTTCGTTGCTTTGGAGATTCGGAGACATGATACCAATAAAAAACAGAGACTCTGCTTCCAAGAAGAGAAGAAGCAGCCAGGGGAGGCTCTGTTTCCAGGAAAACAGAGACTAAACAAACCCGAAAACTCTGAAGAACAGAGAGATCTAGACACAGATACGAGAAGAAGAAGAGACGAACTGAACAGAGGAGACAAGAATGACTCAGGCGAACGGAAAGATCACGATGGACGGGAACAGATCTTGAAGATTTTGGAGCTTTTCCATCAAGCCCAGGCACCTCTATAAAATCCAAATAGTAGAGGACTGAAAAGAGGTTAATGGACACAGTTGTTTGTATTTAATTTGGTTAAACAACTATTGTCGAGTTCTTTTAAAATTTCAGTTACATCTGTTGGGATAACTAATTAGGATTAGTCTGGTTACTATTCATGCCTCATGAAAATGAGGCAAGTTTATTTTGAGACGGATTTGGAAAAGTTTGAAAAAATATTGTATGGTTTGGAAGTTCTCTGAGAATCCATAGAACCCATGTTTGATTTTTAGATCTTTACAAATCAATTTTTATTACTTTTTCTATTTTTTTTTCTTACTGCAAATTGATGTCATGTGCACAATATTGGGTATGCGACTTTAGGACATCTGTATGGTTGAACAACACAGTTGTTGTACTTTTTACCTTTAAGTCATTTATAGTTCAGCTCCGGTGGATGAAAAAATAAATCACATCAACGTAGGTTTGTAGGCAGTCTACATTTGCGCTCCGTTTAGTTAATTATGATACGCTCCACAAAGTGTAGACATATAATATCCTTGTAGGTTATTTATTTAACGAATACCTAGGTCAGAAAAGCAGAATGCACAACAAACATATAAATAGTATGAGTAAACTAATGTTGTTAATAATGAATGGTGAGGATTGCCTAGGGTGGTTGATCTCGATTATTATTTATCAGGTTTTGAATTTTTAATATGCACTTTTGATTAATATTTTGTCCTTCTATATTTCTATAATATGTAAGGATGTAAATCATTTAAAAAGGTTTTGGTCACGCGCATTGTCTTTTTGTCTTTATTCTTTTTAAGAATTACATTATTATTGTTATTTTCGGTAGGATTAACAATCTTATATATGTTATCACGTATAGAAGTTCTATAATAGAACGAAATGATCAATTTTTATATTTTAAATAAATAATATAATTTAATTTTGTTAATTTAAATAATTGAAATCATTTGATTATAAAAATAAATACCATTGTTGATTTTTGTTAATAGAAAACATTTAAAAATAACAATTTTAGTAGAATTTATTATTCTTAATAGAATCTTATTACTATTATTCTCTTGATAGAAATAACATGACTAATATAATAACAATCTAGATTGTTACTAATTTTCTTCTAATATTAGATTTATATAGTATTATAATTTTGTAAATCAATAACATGATTATTATTTTTATTTTTAAATAAATAATATGATTTATTTTCATTAGTTTAAACAATTAAAAGAATTTGTATATAAAAAATGAATAATTAGTTTTTGTTAATAGAAATAGTTAAGAATAATAGTCTCGTCAGGGTTATTCTTAATAGAATACTAATCTTATTACTATTATTCTTGAAAGGAGTAACATTAGTATTTTTTGGGTTCTTACCTAGAGAATAACAAGAGACTTAAGAATTTGATACCAACTCAGAAGGAAGGCTTTGAAGGATGTCGTCTCCTTCTCCAAGATTGTCGATTCAGTTCTTCCCGGCGTAGGTTCTGTTGCGCATGCTCTCTGAATTTTGATGACATCTTCTCCGATGAACAACATCCTTAACTTTCCACCTTTTCCTTCATCAAAACTCAATGAAGGCACTATCAAGAAACGTTATGTTAAAGCCGTAAAACCAAGAATCCGTCCTCTGTTTCAAGAGCTTAAACCGGAATTTGTTAAAGAAACAGATGGTCACTTTTAGTATAGCAAAGAAATCAAAGACCATTTGATTGATCAATCTAGAATCACGCTTATAGGAAAGTTCAGCAATGGAATTCATAAAAGAAATTCTATTGATGGATTTCTTAGTTCTTTTAAGTTTTCTGGTTCTTACAGATATGAAACCATTCATTCAAGACATATACTCATGGAATTCAACCTAAAAGATGATGTCAGTAGAATCTGGTCTAGAAGTGTATGAAATTTCGATGGATTAACTATGAGAATCCTTAGGTGGGATCCTAATTTCAGTACGAAATACGAAAACCCTGTTTCGCTTATCTGGGTTCGTTTCGAAAAGAATCCATAATTCATGTATAACTCCTCGATTATACATGATCTTGCGGCTAAAATTGGTACTCCTTATAAAGTCACCATTTCTGAAACCACCAGAAACAATGCTTGTTACGCTCAACTCGAAATAGATGTTACTAAACCTCTGAAATACAGCATGTGGATCGGGTTTGGCGAGAATGATGGCTGCTGGATATCACTGAGCTATAAGAATTTGCCTTAGTATTGTGAGGTTTGTTATCATTTAGGCCACAAAAACATAGAATGTAAGAAAACGATCATCAACAAGGAAGAAAATAGCTTAAAGAATGTGGATGATCGTAACGCTAATAACTTGGAAAGTCAGACTCAACAAAAGATTGACAGTAAAGAAAACCACGTCCAAACTTTTGCTAAAGTCTATAGAAGAAAAGTGAAATCGATTAGTACCCAAAAAGAGATTGACATTGATAACAATACTGAGTTACAGACTCTATCTTGTCAAGATCAAAACAGTAAATGTAAGAGTCATGAAGATCAGGACAAAAATACATCTCAAATGAAATAATACAACAAGGTTCTCTTTGACAAAGAAGATATTGAGTTAATTGAAGCCCTTCGTCAGGTTGATACCCAAAGCAATCTTCAAGATAAGAACAACAGTTTCTCCATGGATGGTGATAACATTGGAAGCTGCAACAACTCTCCAAGGAAACATCGCTGTGAAACTGACTCTGACCCAGACTTCAATTCCATATTCAGTAGCAGGTTGAAATCTGCTGAAAAAAGAAACATAAATAAGCTAATAATACATTTCCTGATGAAAAAAGGGAACAAAAAGCATCAATCATCATTATCTGATAATGATAAGAATGCTTAGTTGGAACATTCGAGGCATCAACAATAAACATTCTCTGTCAAAGCTGATTTTCATTATTAAATATGAAAAAATCAAAGTTCTGGCTATTCAAGAGCCATTGGCTTCTGCTGCTAAAATTGGTTCCATTGCTCACACTTTGGGTTACAGTCACTTTGTTACTAACAAGAATAACAAAGTTTGAGTCTTTTGGGCTGATCATGTTGAGATCAGTATTATTCATGACCATGATCAATTTTTACACATGAATGTCATCTATCCTGGAGTAAAGAACAGTTTTAATTTTACCTCCATTTACGCTAAAAATCTCAGACATTAAAGACTGACTCTCTGGGATAATCTTAAGTGCATTTTTAATACCAACAATCTTTGGATCTCTTCTGGGGATTATAACACTACTACATCTACTGAAGACCAGCTTCGTTGTAATACCAATGATTACATTGGTGTGGAGAACTTCAATGATGCTATTAGGTCTTGCAAGCTCGAAGACGCCATTGGGTCTAGATATACCTGGTATAGAAATAAGCACTGGAAAAGACTCGACAGAGCTTTAATTAATGAGGACTAGTTCAATACTTTTAAGGACATCCACGTTTTTCACATAATCAGAACGTGTTCAGATCATGCTCCCTTGCTAATCATTTCTAACTGGATTTCTATAGATAACTATAACATTAGCAAAAAGAGTTTTAAATTTATAAATGTTTGGACTAACGATGTTACTTTTCAAATAATTATGGAACAAAACTGGAATCTTACTTGCAAAGGAAGCAACAATCTGGTCTTCTTGTACAAGCTCAGACGCCTTAAAGCCTGCCTCAAGGAGTGGAACAAAAAATAGTTTGGCAATATTTTTAATAAAGTTAAGCAGACAGCTGATGAAGTTAAAAGAATGGAAGCCCTTTACTTTACAAACAACAACGAGATTTCTAACTCTAATCCATCTAAAGCTAATAGTATGCATATAAAAGCTCTTAAAGATGAAGATAGATACTAGAAGCAGAGATGCTACAATAATTGGATCAATGAGGGTGATGGTAATACTAAATTATATCACTCTTATGTTTCTAAAAAAAGAAAAATCAACTCTATTAAAGGCATTAAAGATAGTGGAAACTGGCTTTACAGTATTACTGATATAAGTGCTTCTGCTGAAAACTTTTTCAAAAACTCTTTAACTAATCATATTAGCAGGATAGAAGAAGATCTTTTGATGCAGGATTCTATCTTCAGTATTATTCCCAGATGTGTCACTCATGAGGACAACAACTCTCTTCTTAAGCCTACTTCTAAAGGGTAAATTTTGCAGGTCATCTCTAGTATGAAGCAAGACAGTGCTTCTGGTTTGGATGGTTTTAACATTATGTTTTATAAAAAGTGTAGGCATATAATTAGGTCTGATCTTTGTAATGCTTTAAATTCTTACCTTAAGGGTGACTACATTCCTAAGGGTGTCTTTGCTACAGGCATCTGTTTAATCCCTAAGAATGCCAACCCTGTAAACTGGTCTAACTACAGACCTATAAGCCTTTGCACCCTCTTCAATAGAATCATCTCTGGCCTCCTTAATAAAAGACTAGCTTACATTCTACCTAAACTTATCTCCCCTTATCAAGGTGCTTTCGTTATGAATCTCCTTATTCATGAAGATATTATTTTAGTTAAGAGCTGGTGCACGATATCAATCGTAAACCCAAAACTGGTAATGTTTTGATCAAACTTGATATGTCAAAAGCATTTGACAGGATGTCACATGCTTTTACAATCAAGGTCCTATCCAGTTTTGGTTTTTCTGTTGAGTTCACTAGTATTATCAGCAAGATGATTTCTAACGTTAATATTTCTATTCTCATTAATGGGTCTGTTAAAGGATTTTTTCCTCAAGAGAAGGGCTTAAGGCAAGGGGACCCTTTGTCCCCTAACTTTTTATTCTTGCTGAGGAGGTGCTCTTAAGAGGCCTTTACAAGATTTTTTACTCTAATAAAAGCCTTCAGTACGCTACTAGAACAAATTACCTGCTTCCTTGTATTGGATTTGCAGATGACGTGCTGATTTTCACCAATAGTCAAAGATCCACAATAGCCACTCTCAACAACTTCTTAGATGATTATCAACGTGTGTCTGGGAAAGATGTCAACAAAGACAAAACCAAGCTTATAATGTCTGTTAAAACTAACCAATCGAAGATCAACAATCATACCATGCTTATTGGTTTCAACGTAGACACTCTTCCAACCACTTATCTGGTTATCACCCTTAACAACAACAATAAAAGGAAGAATTTCTATCTTTTATTAGACAAAATTAAAGATATAATTAGCTTATGGGACTCTAAACATCTATCTTTTGCTGGAAGAATGACATTGATTTCTTCTGTTTTATCTCAAATAGTCTACTAATGGATGCAAAATAGTTTAACCCCTAAAACTATTATTAAATGCATTGAAACTATCTTTAACAAGTTTTTATGGAGAACAAACTTTACTGAAAATGCCATTCATTGGGCTTCTTGGAAGCATATTTGTAGGCCTTTTGATGAAGGTGGGTTGAACTTTAAAACTTTGAAGGATATTCAACTCACCCTTTCTCAAAAGCTCTAATATATTTTTAGAAAAAACAATTGTATCTGGGCTAATGTGACTCATGATATTTTCTGCAGTAAAACTCACCCCATTAAGGCTAAAGCTAAACCTACTGACTCATTTGTTTGGAAAAGATTAACAGGTGTTAAGAATGATGCTGAAGTCAATATCAAATGGATTCTGGGTCGAGGAAATATGGATTTCTGGCTCGAGGAATGGCACAACCTTTCTCCTATTATAAACACCACTAACTTTGTTGACTACAGTTGGTTCCTAATTGCTAAGGTTAACTTCTTTTGGAGAAATGATCAGTGGGATACTAAAGCTATGAGCCCTTTCTAACTCAAGACAGAATCAATCATATTGTTAAATTCAAAATCAATTAGAATATGGATGATCAGATAATTTGGAAGCAGTCAAACAATAATGAATTCAACACCAACATTACCTGGAGGAGCATCCGAGAGCAGCACAATCCTTCTAGTCTGTATAGAAAAATTTGGAACGCCAACATTCCCATGAAGTTATCCTTTACCTGCTGGAAATTGATTAGAAACTTTATTCATATCGATAGTATTCTCATTAATCGTAAATTTGTGATAGTTTCTAAATGTCAGTTCTGCAACAACTTCGAAGAGAAAAATCATCTTTTCATAAGTTGCTACTTTGCTTGGGCCATTTGGAATTTTTTTGCTAGCATTTTCAGCATAAAAATTGGTAAATACATGGTTATATCTCACATGATTAGAGTATGGTTTTGGTTTTCTAAAAAGTTTCATGTAACTCATTTGATCCCTCAAGCAATCTGTTGGATCATTTGGAAAAACCGCAATCGTGCTAAATTCAAAGGCCATCACGATTCTATTCAGCGTGTTATCAATACCGTTAAAAATATGATCCTAGCTATTGACATGTCTAATAAGCTGACCAGCAAACATTGGACAAACGTTGTGAATGCATGTATCTCCTTAGGATGCAACTCTGTTTTCAACAACAACAAAAAATCACCTATGTACCTCAAGTGGATCTCTCCTATCGAAGGAAGATTGAAGCTGAATGTCGATGGGGCCTGCAATCACTACAGCGAAGCCAATGGAGGAGCGCTGATCAGAAATCACAATGGAATCATTATTCATGCAATTTGGATTCTATTTGGTAAATCCACTCCTCCTTCTGCAGAAATCAAAGCACTCCTCGAAGGCTTGATCTTCTGCAAAAAGTATAATTTGACTAAGCTGGATATCGAATCCGACAGACTGATGGTTATCGTCTGTTCGCTGAGAGTAATCCTAATTGGTACATCTCCCCTATCCTGAATATTTTTCGAAGCCTCATTCACTCAAATATGGTGCTTCGACGCATTTCTAGAAATCAGAATTACGCTTCTGACTAGATCGCCAAGTTCACCTTAAAGAACAAGAAGAATCAGTGCTTTACTAATGATAATGCTCTCCACCGGAACTGTCCGTTATCGTCTTCCTCGAAATTTTAGGTTTGGGATACCTAAACCCTGACTAGCTTTACAGATGTGGGTGGATTGAAGCTGACGATTACCTTAATTTATGTCTCTTCCCTTACTGCTTACTCCTCATTTAGGTTTAGCAGTGAATGGAATTATCCTCTCCTTGAATTTGGCGCGAAATTTGTAACTTTAGGAGCTTAGTGAAGCTGATTTGTCTTGAAGAAGACAATGAATAGTTGTAATTAGTAGTTTGATTGCAGAGTGGGTGTCTATTTTGGATTCCTTCCTCCGAAACCCTCCTGGTTTCTGTACTTTTGTAAGAGGACGTGTGGGTCTTTCTTTTCTCATTTAATAAGAATTTCTCCTTGCTTAAAAAAATACCTAGAGAATAACAATCTTGATATTTAGGAATAATCATCTTAAATTTAATTGATTTTTTTAAAAAAATGAATAACATATTTGATTTTTGTTAATTGAAATATTTAAGAATACTAGTCTTATTACTGTTATTATTAATAGAATAACAATCTTATTACTTTTATTTCATATATGAGTAACATGATTAATTTTAAAAAAAATTACCTAGAAAGTAAATATATTATTATTTAAGAATTATATGTTACCTAAATCCAATTGAAAGACCTAAAATGTAAACTGAAGATTGACTACAAGGATTTTAAACCACCAACTCAGCTAGAAACAATCACGTACTTAGAAAGCTTAGAAATAGGCAACATTAGAAGTGATAAATAACTGACCTCTGTTTTATACTCAATGTTTTGCAGAAACACGTGAGAAACAACTACAAGATAAAAAGGAATAATAGAGAAAGGAAGAAATGATGTTGTAGATTGTTGAATGAAAATGTTGGCTTTTGTTCGAGGAAATGAACGGCAGCAAAAAACATGGCGAAGCATTAGAGTCTGAAAATGGAACTGAAATTTAAATGATAATGAGCTGTAGTATATTATCAGAAGAAATCGATACTTGATAAGCTAGTGGATACCCACAACCAATATAAATGAGAAGCGTCAAAACAGAGCAGAACAAAAGGAAAATAAAGGGAGAGCGATGCATAAGAAGAGCAAGCACACTCAAAATAAAAAGGAAGAACGGATGAACGTTTAAGCCGAGCAGAGCGGATATGAAACCGAGCGCACTCAGTTCTTAACCGAGGGGAACAGGATCGGGACTGAGCCTGCGCAATGTCAAGCTAATACGAAATGTAGTATGCGCGGTCGGAAATTCTAAAGGCAAAATATATAAGACCGAGCTCGACTCGATCAAGAATGGGCAAGCACAAAAACTGACCGAGTAAACTGTTGAAAGTTGTTCTGCTCGGAGAGTCGTCAAATAAACTGTTGTTACCATTTGCTAGCATTCATGGAGGTCAGCATGAAAGACTACATTAAAAACCGTTGATAAAGGATAAACAATCAAAAGTCATAAATATTTAAGACTGTTGATTAAGGAAGACACTCATTAATCATTTTAAATTGAGTCTTTGTGTATTAATTATTGGTAATTAATAAGAAATTAACTGCAGAAAGTAGTATAAATAAGAGCTAAGGATGATGTAAAAGGATGTGTTGACAAATCTTCTCGAATCAATAATATTATTATCTTGGTATATCAGTGTTTAGGTTTTTCTAATAACATTTTTGGCACCGTCTGTGGGAAAAATCAAAAACGTTTTTTTACAAACACCAATGGCAGTAACAAGATCCGGGATCGATATTGAACCTAACAAAAGTCATCTCACCGTGGCTAACCCTAATCAAGTGATTGATCCAAACGCGACATCAACTCTGTCACTGCTACCTGAACATGGAAACTTAGAAGACGCCTTGCAGAGAAACCCCTCGTTTGCGGTAGACCCACCGGTTGCACCAGCTATCACGGAATTAGTTACCAACACGGCATATCGCCCTCTTCAACCTAGCTTCCCGAATGACGCAAATGAAGTTAGACGTTTGGAGCAGCATATCTTGACAATACAGGTGGCGCAAAGTAAGGCTGATCGAGACCAGGAAGTCAGAGACCTGGCAAATAAGGTGACCATGGCGGAGCTGCAGGAAGCAGTTAAGACTTTGACAACAAAGCTGCGAACGGACAAGCACCAGCATCTCCCTAAGTCCGTCGTCGAGGTAAGGCGAGCAGCGATGCGAGAAGGATCCTTCAAAATGGAGAATCATGGTGAAGGAACGAGAGAAAGCGGTGGGCAAAAGCGCCAGAGGCCGGCCTCCCTAAAAAACAAGAAGGAATGATTGAACAGTATGATCACGTACGGCCGACTATGGCTGTGCAGGACTCTTTCCATGACCCTCAAGGGCAACCCAATGGAATGGTTCAACAGCCTCCCTAAAGGTACCATAAGGAATTTCGCAGGAATTTGGAGTGCATTCAGGAACCGGTTCGTGGGTAACAAAAAGCTACGCCAGGATCCTGACTCCATCATGGACCTTTACAAAATGAGGGGGAACCTTTCAAAGGGTATATCGGGAGATTTGTCCATGCCATGAACAAGATCCCCGATCTGGCAGAAAACATGGTGGTAGCCTCCCTAAAGCAGAGAGTAGACATGAAAGGTAAGTTATACGCCGATCTGGTCATGTTTCCATATGATAAAATATGTGACATGTAGGCTGGAGCGGATCAGTTCATCAAAGTAGATGACGCCACCAAGGTCCCGCTACCGCTAGAGGAAACTACTCCAGCAACCAAAAAATATGTGGATGTTAGCAAAAGGAACGAAGAGGGACCTCGTAGGGAATCATCAAGAATCAGGGTTTCAGGATAACACACTGGAGGGCTCTCATGCTAGACGAGAAGAGCCACGCCAAAATGAGCTAGCTAACCGACAAGAGGACAAAACCGATGACTCAAAAAAAGCAACAATAGATGCTCGCCATATCTGGAGGGGGATCTCTAACTGAGGCAAACCATCAATCAAGGAAGAGGTCGAGGGAGGACGAGCAGGTGTTTCTATAGGCGGACCCTCCTACAGTCACTATCGGGAACTAGTAGCCGACCTGGTATTTAACGATGATGATATGCGAGAGTAGCCACCCCTCATGAGGATGCCCTAACAATAACCCTGGATGTCGGAGGTGTAATAATGACAAAGATATTGGTCGATGGGGGCAGCTCGGCAAATATTATTTTCAAAGCTATATATGACCAAATTCTTGGAGTTCCCCCATATAAACCCACGCACCGCACTCTAACTAGTTATGAAGACAAAACATCCCAATGTGTCGGGGAAGTCGAGCTACTGGTAAAGGCAGGGCATAGAGCAACACAAAAGGAACTCAATACCATCTTTTTTATTTCTGACGCCCCGAGCCCTTACCACACGATCATAGGACGCCCTAGGCTACACAAAATGGAAGAAAATCCTTGCATGTTTCGCCAATGCGTGAAGTACCCCATCGATAATTCGGTAGGAATTATCCGCTGCAGCCAAGATCCGAGCAAACCAATCAGATAGCAATTAACCAGCGAGGGAGGGGGGGACGAGCCACCTGAAGAACCCCCCTCGCCCGACCTCATGGACCACCCCCGGGACAGTGAGGAGCAAGACGTCTAGCCAGAGGGTATCATCGACGAAACCCTTGCGGGCGGGCGTGTCCTCCGCTTTGGGCTTACGTTAGACTCAGGTTTCAAAACCTTATTAGTAGCTTTATTGCATAACAATTTAGATTTTTTGCATGGACTGGTCAGGATGTTACAGGAATCGACCAGTCTATTATATGTCATGAACTAACAATCGATAGGTACGCTAAACCAGTATGACAAAAGCGTCGGTCTTTCTACAGCACGAAACAGGGAGCAATCACTTCGGAGGTCGCCAAACTACTCGGGCTCGGCCATATTCACCGTGTACGGTATCCAATATGGATTGCTAACCCGGCCCTAGTAAAGAAGAAAAACGGTGACTGACGCATGTGCGTTGACTTTACCGACTTAAATAAAGTGTGCTCTAAAGTTGATTACCCTCTGCCCCGCATCGACCAGTTGATAGATTATGCATCCGGCTGTGAAGACATGTCATTCATCGAAGCGTATTCAGGATACAATCAAACCCGAATGCTCCCAAGTGACACGGAGCATACCACCTTCCAAACCGAGCGAGGCCTTTACTACTATATTGTTATGCCTTTCGGGCTGAAGAATTCAGGTTCCACTTACCAGCGCCTCGTTAACAAGATCTTCAAAGACCAATTAAGCCGCAACATGGAGGCTTACATTGATGACACGATAGTCAAAACTAATGACCTCGACTGACATTTAGAAGAGCTGAGCAACGTCTTTGCAATATTACGTAAGTATAACCTAAAGTCGAACCCATTAAAATGCTCCTTGGTGTCTGAAATGTTTTAGGTTACATAGTCAGCAAAAAAGGCATAGAGACCGACCTTACTCAATTACAGGAATTACGACAAATGACGCCCCCGTCTAACATCAAAGAAGTTCAGTGCCTCACCGGTCGCCGCACAGCCTTATCCCGCTTCATATCAAAGGCCTCTGATAAAAGTTACCCTTTCTTTAGAGTGTTACGGGGAGAAAAGAAATTTTCCTGGAACGACCAATGCGATGCAGCATTCACCGCCTGAAAAGTTTACCTTACCTCGCCTGAAATACTCACCGCTCCGGCACCAGGTGACTTTTGGTATCTATATCTGTCCGTTTCTACTAACGTTGTCAGTGCTGTACTCTTTAAAGAAATAGACAAACTTCAACTCCTTGTTTATTACACTAGTAAATGGTTAGCCGATGCAGAGACGCGTTACATAGATCTTGAAAACCACGCTTTGGGCTTGATAGTAGCAGCATGCAAAATACGACCATACTTTCAAGGTCATCGTCCATACATCCTCTTCTCTGCGCACTATACTATATAAATCCAACATTTTAGGACAATTAACTAAGTGGTCGATTGAGTTGGGTGAATACGACATCCAATGCGAGCCACGCAGGGCGATTAAGGGCCAATCGGTGGCTGATTTTTTAACAGAATTATCTGTCCTTCGACCTCCAGATGATGAACTCGGTTCCTGTGCAGAGAAGAGCAATTGGATCTTGGAAGTTGATGGGGTATCATCTAATTCGGCGGGGGGGGGGGGGGGGTGCAGGAATCCTATTACGAACACCATCCGAGGAGAAAATCAAATAGACAATCTGTTTCAATTTCCCAGCAACTAATAACGACGCAGAATATGAGGCTGTCATCGGGGCATTCGTTTGGAAAAAATATGCGGTGCTAATAATCTTCACGTACGCTAGGACTCCCAGCTAGTCATAAATCAGGTTAAGGGAATTTTTTATGCAAAACAGGAGACCACTCGAACAAATGCCCCGCCTCATAAATTCTGACGCCGACGCATTAGCTAAAGCGGCTGCGGCAACTGACCACCCTCTCCTCATAACTCAAGAACTCCCTAGCATCGCTCACTACCTTTAGACGTCTCCGGTATATTCAATTAACAATGCCCAAGATTGGCGAAGTCCTTTCATACTATATTATACCCAAGGAACGCTAGCGACAGACGAAGTTCTCGCCCGCGCTTTCCAGATCAAAGCAACCAAGTATTTCCTACTTGACAACACATTATACCGTAAAAGTACAACTAGTCCGCTGCTGCGATGCCTACATAAAAAGGAAGTTGCTTCAGTTCTGCATGATCTACATGCAGGAGATTCTGGGGCACACTGTAGCCATCGCAGTCTTATCGGCAGATTCCTTCTCGCCGGGTATTATTGGCCTGAACTCGTTGCCGACGACGAAATCCTAGTGCAGCATTGCCACGCTTGCCAGCAACATGCTAACACCTCCCATATGTCGGGCGAGCCCATGACAGCGACCCATATTCCCTACCCCTTTGACAAGTGGAAATCAACCTCGTTGGACCTTTGCCAATGGCTACGGGCCAACGTAAATTTTTGATCGTTGCGGTCGATTACTTTACAAAATGGGTAGAGACTAAAGGACTGGCTCGAACTGGGTCTCAAGAGGTATGCGACTTCATAAACCACCAGATCCTCACACGATTTGGTATCGCGCAGGTTTTAATGATGGACAATGGGCCAAAATTTCAAAACAATGCGCTCTCTATTTTGTGTGAAAGATTCGGTATCACACAACACTTTTCCACCCCATACTACCCCCAAACAAATGAGCAAGTCGAGGTCACCAACCATACGATCCTGGATAGTATTAAAAATAAACTGGAAGGGATAAAAGGAAAATGGTAGGACAAATTGGCCGAAGTATTATGGGCCTATCGTACAACCCCCAGGACCACTACATGAGAAACTCTCTTCCTTGTGGTGTACGGGTCCGAGGCTGTTCTACCCATAAAGATGCTAGTTACCTCTCATCGCGTCGCTAACTACTCAGAAGCAAATAATGATGTCGGGCGAGCAACGATTATCGACTTAATTGAAGATATGAAAGATAAAGTGTGTATCAGAGTAGAGCATTACATAAGTCTGATGCGAGGCCACTTTAACTCCACACTTCGACCGCGGACTTTCCAAATCAGGGACCTCGACATGGAAAAATTCTTCGAATGAACTAACGACCATAAGCTGGGGAAGCTCGGTCTCAATTAGGAAGGGCCATACACAATAATTCCTAAAGGCCACCATGGAGCATTCCGCCTTACAGATGCGAAGGGAAATGCCCTTAAATATCCTTGGAACATCAGTCACCTTAAGTTATATAATAGTGCGATGTAAAAATTTAGATGTGCTCGTTTTCCCTTCTGAAGGCGCAAAAGGGTTTTTTAATGAGGCATCTACACACCTACTATTATCAATATATTTATCTCTTTCGCCATTCTTGTGTTTATACTTATTTTCTGTAACTCCGCGATAGGGTCACTGACCACACCTAAAGGGCTACGCAAAAGGGGCCATATTGTGTCATACTTAGACAAGATTTAAAAAAATGACAAACGGGCTGATTGGCCACACCCACTCGGCTATGTTAACGGATCTTATTGTGCTCAATACAACACTCCAGTATTATAATCGTGAACTAATCCTAGCCCAATAAGTTACGCAAATGTCCGAACTGGTCACTCCGCGGACTTAACTATGGCTAAATTACTAGTCATAAATTACGCAATGAGCCATAATGTGCTCGATCTTACAGAAAAGTTCTAAATATGAACAAGTAAAAAGTATAAACACACAATACGCAATTACTACTGACTGTCCAGAAAGCACAAAATATCTATAAACACCAACACAAGGCCTTTAAGGCCCTAAAATAATAAGTATTTATAAAAATAATTCAATTTAAGGTTTAGCAGGATTCACCGCAGCCTCCTCCACAGAATCTGGTTTCCCCTTCTCCACCACAACAAGAAATTTTTTATGAGGACCCCGATCCATTTTTGGATTCAACGCCATCAGATCCGCCATAAGCTTTATTTTTTCCTCATGTATCTTACCCATGGCTACCCACATCACCTGGCGCTCCCTGACCTCAAGATCAGCAACAGCTTTCTTCTTCGCTCTGCTACTTCACCACGCATTTCCTCTCTTTCCTTCTGAAGATCAACCAGCTGCACTTTTACCCCAACCAGTTCAACCGACGGATCAGCCACCTTGGCAGCCTGCTCCTTTACCTTGCCTGCCTGACGCACATGTGCTCCAACAGCTGAGAATTTTGAGTAATCAGTGACTCATTCTTCTTCAACAATTCATTATTCTGGGCAGAAAATAATGTGGTGCTATTCATCGTCTCCAAGCAATTCTTGTTCCCAGCATCTCTCTCAGCGCATGATTTAACCAGTTGACGTAACAGCTCCTCATTCTCCTTTTGTGCTTTATCCGCCTGCTGCCTTGCCACTCCATAGGCATTCTTAAACCAAGCTAGTTCGGTTGTCAGGCCTCGCACCGAGCCAAAAAAATATAGGCTCTGGATTCCACTTCTCCATTGTTTGGAGGTCAACTGACGACATGCACCGATATGCAAGAGCGTGTGAGTTATACTGCATCTGCATAAAAACACACCAAATGGCTTCGATATAACTGTCTTCTCTAATAAATATGATTTGAAATAACTGCATAGCAAAAGCATATAAGTTAACATTGTTTACCTCAACTGCCAACTCCAGTTGACGTTGTAGAATCTCACTCATCGGCAGCGTATCATAAAACGAAAAATCAGATTAATGTCGTACTTGGTCGATGATCATTCGCGAGGCCACAGACATCACCAACTTAGCGGAGGGTCATCGGCTCAGATTGTTGAGCCTGTCCTCCACCCCTTATGACCTCTGCAAATGAGGATCTTCAAGCATCACAACATTTACTTGATGCCCCTGACCCAAGACCATGCACGAAATTTTCATTTGTTGCACTACTGGTGGTGGAGCCTTCGTTCCCTTCGCCCTCCCTCCGGCTCCGACACTTTGTCCTCAATAACAACTAATTCCGGGGACTTTCCCGAAGATTTCTCCACCTTCATTGTTTGTGGAGAATTATTTACCTGGGCACCTAGTGCTCCGTCCACCTCCTCCTCGTCCACTAGCGTCATCTTTTGTTGAGAAAAAAAAGCCAAACTTATGACTCATTTACTTTTCCTCTTCAATGTGCTAACTGTCTCCCCTGAATCTTTTTCTCGTGGTCTAGCCAACTTTCCAATGACCTTTACTTCCTCGGCCACGATCGACAACTTTGCCTCTTTATTTTGCTTTTTTATCTCAACACCTTTATGCGCTCCTTCAAGCGTAAACGATGACCCGCTCGCCTCTCGCGCCTTTCGTCCATGTGGCACCGATAGACCAAGCCCTGTAAAATCTCCCTCCTCATACCGCTGCTCCATCAATGCTCGCAGCCTCTCCAAAGTCGCGTCCTCTTCACTACCACTCATAATTACTCTCCCGTCCTTTGAAATAGAGAGCTCGGGAATGCGCCACAAACTAGACTTCAAGTAATTTACCACGCAGAAGACTTGTGTCGGCTCGCCTCCCCAAGCAGTGTGCGCAGCAGTAGAAAATTTCGCCAGGAGATTTACTGAACCTTTAGGCCGACCCTCCTTGCACCACTCTTGATAATTCCTTTCACCTACACCAATACATAACAAGTTATAGCATATTTACAATCAACTCTATATACTCAATATCTAAAGATCTTACACTTGGACTTCCAACGCCTTTCTAATTGAAGATTCAGTTTGGCACTCTTATGATCCCAATTTCCGGACACATAAATAAACCTATTCTTCCAAGTTTTACCAGAATTGGGAAGATCAACTATATGCCTTGCTCCATTTAATTATAGATAGAAAAAATGTGTTCGCCCCAGTTTAGACACCCTCATCCCAGCCAATACATCAGCCAAGCGTAAGGGTATCCTGAAGTATTGTGAACTTAGGACAATGCTTAGCAACATCCTCCAACTATTCGCCGCCAACTGAGTAGGACAAATACCAATAAAACTTAAAAAATTCCTAATTAGTTAGTGGTGATAACAGGAGCCACAAGCCCCAATCAAATAATGTGGTATACAAACAGGTCTCCCCTTCTTCAGTGGTATAAGGCTAATCCCCTGCTCGCGGCGCCCTAATAGTCACATCGTCAGGAAATCCATATCTATTCCTAAAGTCAGTAATGAAATCGTTGGTCAGATACCCATATTTCTGGGTAATTTCAGCAAAGCACTCCTCTAACACCTCCATCTTCTCATACTCTGATAGAACTTTAACAGGTTTCTTCTTCATATTTTCTTGGGCTTCATGATTAACTGACTACAATTACCCAACAATGATTATCAGAATTTGGTCCCAACCTATGTTACGCGGCCCTAATCTCATTAACCCAACATTTTATGAAACAAAAGAGTATATACCCGGAACCTCCAAGTTTCTAACGATATCTACTATCAAAGGCTTCATACATGAATGTCTAACTAAATTAAAGAAGAAAGCCAAAACACATACCTATATCAATACTCTGTTATCTACTCACGATGCACAACAATAGGAGTCCCTCCCAACAATAGATAGAATCACTACAAGATTCACGTAGTAAGTACAGTTATCACGACAGGAACTCTCTCTCTCTCCAACTTTTTCTCTCCAAATGTAGTTTTTTTTTCCAGAGAGTTTAAAAGATTAAGAATTTAGTCTTTATTCAAAATAACTCGCTACTTTAAAAAAGGGTTCTCTCTCACTCAACTGTCACCAAATAAGGACACCCATGAAGTCACACATTGAGAAACTCAAACGCTTAGTAATCTGTCAGAAACAAGATAAAATACAACACGCGCTATCACATCAGGGAGAGACACGTCACCCACGCTTCTCTTTCAATTTATCATTTTAAATTTTTATTCCACTCAGTAACTATTTTATAATTACTAATGAGACTAGGGGGACTCATGATAAGGTAGTGGATACCCACAACCAATATAAAGGAGAAGCGTCAAAACAGAGCAGAACAAAAGGAAATCAAGGGAGAGCCAAAACATAAGAAACGATAGCAGACTCAAAATAATAAGTAAGAGCGGATGGACGTTTAAGCCGAACAGAGCGGATATGAAACCGAGCGCACTCAGCGCTTAACCGAACAGAACAGGAACGAGACTGAACGTGTGCAACGTCAAGCTAATACAAAATGTAGTATGCGCTGTCAAAAATTCTAGAAGATAAATATATAAGACTGAGCTCGACTCGATCAAGAATGGGCGAGCAAAAAAAACGACCAAGTAAACTGTTGAAAGCTGTTATGCTCGGAGAGTCGTCAAACAAACTATTGTTACCGCTTGCTAGAATTTATGGAGGTCAGCATGGAAGACTACATTAAAGACCGCTGATAAAGGATAAATAATCAACAGTCATAAACATTTAAGACCGTTGATTAAGGAAGACCCTCAACAATCATTTTAAATTGAGTCTCTGCGTATTAATCATTGGTAATTAATAAGAAAGTAACTGCCGGAAGTAGTATAAATAAGAGCTAAGGACAATGTAAAAGAATATGTTCACAAATCTTCTCGAATCAATAATATTATTATCTTGGTATATCAGTGTTTAGGTTTTTCCATAACAATACTAATGGAGATTCAGAACT
Source organism: Limnanthes douglasii subsp. nivea (assembly GCA_036936605.1). Taxonomy (NCBI): domain Eukaryota; kingdom Viridiplantae; phylum Streptophyta; class Magnoliopsida; order Brassicales; family Limnanthaceae; genus Limnanthes; species Limnanthes douglasii. The sequence goes on along the minus strand of JAUPFV010000005.1, from coordinate 166,156,494 downwards.
TAAACCAAAGGAAAGAAAAGATGAAATTTGATTCTGAATCGAAAGGAGGGGGACATTTTTTGGCGCGTTTTCAATTTTTTGAATTTCCATTAAGGACTTAAGTTTGATGTATTTCTTAGTTAGTTCCAATAATCTGTAAAACTATAATTTATTCCCAAAATAATAAAGTTTTTATAGATTAAAAAAAAGAATCCAATTGAAAGAATGTTTTATAAAAATGAAAACATGATTTATTTTCGTTAATCAAAATTTTAAAAAATAAGAGTCTTAATAGTGTTATTCTTAATTAGGCACAAAAATATTATTGTTGTTATTCTTGATACCAGTAACATAATTAATTTTTGAATTTTTACCTAGAGAATAAAAATATTATTATTTACGAATAAAAGTGTTACGTAAATTTAAATTAAAAATTTGTTTATAAAAATGAATAACATGATTTATTTTCTTTAATCAAAATATTTAAGAATAAAAGTCTTATTAGTGTTATTCTTAATATAATAAAAATATTATTTTTGTTATTTTTTATAACAATAACATAATTAATTTTTGAATTTTTATCTAGAGAATAAAAATATAATTATTTAGGAATAACAGTGTTACCTAAATTTAATTGAAATTATTTGTTTATATATATATATGAATAAATGATTAATTTTTGTTAGCCAAAATATTTAGGAATAATAGTCTTATTATTGTTATTATTAATATAAGAATAATCTTACTACTCTTATTCTACAAAATTATGATTCTCTTTGCAACCTTGAAATGATTTATTGTCGGAGATTTCATGTAGCGACTAACCAATCACGACATCGTGGAAGTTAGATAACATAGAGTTCCCACCAAACTTTTGAATAATGGCGGATCTAAACTTTGGTCTTCTTCATGTTTGTATTTATTAGCTTACACTTCTTCATTTTAAACTTCTTAAGGATATATTTTGCACAGTTGTCTTGTAATATGAAAATTCCATCATTTTATTGTTTAACTTAAATGCTAAGATAATACGTTATGAGCCCCATTTATGTCATCTGAAATTCGTCCGCCATAACTTTCTTAAATTGATTGAACATGTTTGGGTTGCTTTACGTGAAGATCAAATCGGCTACGTAAAGGCACACAATCAAAATATCTCTATTTTTTATATTGGTATATAGAGCATGCTCGTATGGACATTTATTGTATCCATTCTCTTAGAAATATTTTTCGATTTTGTTATTCAATATCATTGGTTCTTGCTTTAGCACATAAAGAGTCTTCTTTAGCTTCAACATCTTTCCTTCGTGACCTTTGACTTTGTAGCCTAATGGTTGTTGAATATAGACTTCTTCTCAATGAACACCATTTAGAATTTTTTAAATTTACATTCATTTGTTGTATCTTCCACTTATTTTGACCTACCAAATATATTATTAGTCTAATAATTTATAATCGGGAAACAAGGGCGCATACCTCATCATAATCAATTACAGCCTTTTGACTGTAGCCTTTTGTAACAAGCCTTACTTTTTGTTTTTCGATCTCCCCCTCAGCATTTTGCTTTGTTTTGTATAACCATCTAACACCTATTGTCTTGTACCTTTTGGGAAGTGAGGCGAGTTCTCATGTGTCATTCTTCTTAATGTCTCTTTCTTCATACATCTCGTGTCTCCATTTTTTATTAATGAAAATCAATCGTGTTGTTTATTTTTTATAAATCAATAATGTTACTCCTATCAATAATCATGTTATTCTTGTAGAAATATTACAGTCACGTTTACCTAAAGATGTTGGCTTGATTGGACCACACACATCAGTATGTATAAACTCGAGAGGCTTATTGGCTCGTGATTCTGACTCTTTTGGAAATACTTTTCAGAATTTCTTCCCAAGTAAACATCATTTTCATATTTGGTCATGGTGATTGATACACAGTAATCATATCACCATTTATTTCTTGGACCGTGACTCTAGACTTGTAAAGTTTATATGTCCAAATCGAGCATGTCATAACCATAACGCATACTTATAACAAACCTTAAGGCACTTTGCAAAATCGTTTGAATATTCAAAAGAAACATTCTATTCTTTGACATTTGAACTTCAGCAATTCAATGTTTTTTTGCTATCTCTCATAAAAATACTACAATCTTTCATGTGAATATTATAACGCTTTCTTAATATTTGTCCCAAGTTCAAGATGGTATTTTTCATGCTAGGTATGCAATAGACATTTGAAATTAATTAATGACTACCATATTTTGCACGAATAAGAAAGTTAGATTTTCTTTTTACCGATCTTTTGGAATCATCACCAAAAGATACATTTTCACGCACTATTTTATTGAGCTCTACGAACATGTTTCTTTTATCATACAGAGGGTTGATTGCAACAGTGTTAAGATACCATGTGTTCTCTTGACCTTCATTAAAGTATTTGTATGGTATTAATTACATATCTTTTTCTTCATTTTTTTTCCTCTGCGTAGTTGGCCTTCTCTTCAAATATATTGTTGAGGGCTTTGCATTCTGAAGGGTAATGTCTAAACCCCTAGCATATATAACATTGAAATTGAAATTTAGCATACCTCAAGTTCTTATTTCTTCTTCCACGACCTTTTGTTCAGCTTTTTTGTTTCTTGTAGTTGTTGTTGGTATAATTTTTGTTATAATTTCAGCCACGTCCAGGAACATGATTACCACCTCACTCACGACCTCTACCTCTGGCTCTACCATCCTGATTTCTATCGTTCCCTTGACTTTCATGCATATCATTTAGTTCTACTTTGAGGAGTTTCTCAGTGATCTATTTATTTTTCATGTATTTTTATTCACATGCTTGTAATGATTCTTAGAGTTTTCCAATCATATTTTTCTAAAAGTGATGAGGGGGTATTCCTCGGCCGAACAACTGCACGGACTAAAAGAGAAAAAAGATAAGCTCGGACTACGAAAATAGAAAAAGTAGCAGTAAAGAGCCAAGTAAGTATCACAGGAATAAGAATCAGAGAGAGTCTCATGGATGAGTTGACCGACGCAGCCGGTTACATAACAATTAAATGATGAGCTCGCACGTAGCTGACCAACCTCAGACGAAGACATGGAGACTTCAACTAAAGACGACCAGAGGCGATCGAGGAAGCCTGGACATTTGAAGCTCTACTCGGTTTGTGTCGTGTTCAAAACCAAACAACGAAGAAAAATAAGGAGGTCTTTGTTTAGATCAGCTTGGATTGAACCAGCTCGAACTGACATACGTTTCCGGTTGAACTTAACGTTTAGAAGAGGAAGCGGTTCCTGGTTCACCATTTAATAGAGCTATCAGTTTTAAGTCAAACCATTTAATTAGTCAGTCCGAACTTATATGGGAAATGATGTAAGTGTATTAGTGGGGAAATTAAGTGGGATTAAATACGGACGTAACCGCCCACTATCAGGGGAAAAGATAAGTATGAGAATTCTCTAGATAAATAATATCTTCTTCTTTCTTTTCTCTTTTCTGACTATTCACATATTACTACTTTGGCAATGCTTTGTTATTTCTTGTAACACAAATTATTTAGTTTCTTTAATCAATAAGATAATGTGCTCAATTTTGAGATCCAACGAATGAAATATTTATCTACTACTCTCACATCTTCTAATTTCTCATCATTTTGTTTTAATTGATAAGAAACGGTTGGTAATCTTGAGAAATATTCTGAAATAGACTTGGACACTTTTATGCGTAAAGATTCAAATTCACCTCTTAACATTTAAACACGTACCTTTTTTACATTTTCGACTTATATATAAAATATTTGTAACTTCTCCCATGCTTTCTTTGCGGAAGATTTACTTGAGATATTTTTTAAGCTATAATAATCTAATGCTTAATAGATGAGGAATATAGCTTTATTGTCTCTATTTCTTGAATCATTCAAAGTTTAGTTTTTGTCTTGAGTAAGGGTAGCTTCATCTTCAGGCTCACTGAAGCCTATTTCTACGATATCTTACACATGATGTGCTCCAAGGAGAGCCTTCATCTTGATGCTCCAATTTCCATGACTGTTTTTGTTGAGTGTTAAAACTTGGATGACTGATACACCATTTACCATATCGTATGAATATTTATAAATAATTTGTTTGGATTGAGCGTGTGGCTCATATACCAGTTTATTGGTAAAAATATGAAACAATATTCACTTAAACAAACTGTTACAGAAGCCATAAATATTCAAACAAGATCGGATCCAGCCCTAACAAGACTCGTTAGGCCAAATCTTAGCCACCTCAGCCGAAGCAGTGACCGACAGTTGGCGAACACCTACCAGAGAGGTTGTAGCGAGGTAATACGAGCTTAGGCTCTTACCTTATTTCAAGAACAAAGTTAACAAGAAAAACTGAAATTAAACAATCACACAACAAGAGATTTAGCGTGGTTTGGATCGTGAAGAAATCCTACATCCATGGGAAATAGACACTATTTTTATAAATAAGTAGGTTACATAAAGACCTTCAAACACAAAAGACTCAATCTCACGTGATACACATAACCCTCTCTTTATTTTTTATCTCTCACCTCACTTATCTCTCAAAAGATCTAGAGCTAGTTTCTCTCTCTGAAGAAATATGCAGCTCATCTCGTCTCCTCACAAATTGAAAATATATTTTTTTCTATTTCTAGGCCAACTATGATAAATCTTAATCCATCAATTAAGGAATCTAATTAATATAGAATACCGAATTAATAGGAAATCTAATTAATATAGAAGACCAAATTATATAAGATTAAATTAATATAGAAATTTAATTAATATAAAATATCTAATTAATTTAAAATATCTAATTAATATAGAAAATCCAATTAATATATGAAATCTGATTAATATAGAAAATCAAATATATATATATATATATATATATATATATATATATATATATATATATATATATATATATATAATCGAAAATTATATTGAATGAATAATATGGGACAACAGCTTATAGGTTTTTAACAAACTAGTCCATATGACTATTGATAGGAACAAGTATATAGGATTCTTGTTAAAACAAAATCAGATCGAGCTCAATCTCATTAGCTTCTTTTTCTATCTTTTTTTTCCCAAATAGTTTTATCTCCCAATTCTCTTTCTTATATATAATCGATTTTTTCCCAAATAGTTTTATCTCCCAATTCTCTTTCTTATATATAATCGAAAATTATATTGAATCAATCATATGTGGCAACAACTTATAAGTTTTTAACAAACTAGTCCATAGGACTATTGATAGGAACGAGTACATAGGATTATTTCCTAGAATAAAATCAGATCGAGCTAGATCTCATGAGATTCTTCTTCTATCTTCTCTTTCCAAAATAGTTTTCTCTCCTAATTCTCTTTCTTAAGCATCTCTAGCTAAAACCAGCAACAAGTAAACATGCAGAGCTTATTTCCATTAGAATAACAATCGATCTTCATCTCCAAATGACATGCATCACAGCTACTCTCCGATGATGGTCAAAAAAATCGATCTAAGCTTATCGTCTTCAGTTGCTTTAGAGGAGTCTCCAGGTCATCCTTAAAAAAACTTTAATTCATCGATCAAAGGCATCTCTTCCTAATCTCTTCCTAAGTTGTTCGAGCGACAATGTCCTAGAATATCAAATTAATATATGATATCTAATTAATATAAAATATTCAATTAATATATGAAATCCAATTAATATTGAATATTCGATTAATTTATGAAATCTAATTAATATAGAAAATCCAATTAATATAGATGTCTAATTAATATAGGAAATCTAAGTAATATAGAAATATAATTAATATAATTGAATGATTTAAAAAAGAATATTATATTTTGTGTTACTTTAAGCATACATTTAACAATTATCCGCGTAGGCTTATAGTAACTCCAATATCCGTTACTCTGATGCTTCAACTACTTACTCGAGAAAAAACTGTCAACCTGCACATCTGGAGTGATCAATTCTTATGCAGTCTCTGAACTTTATCGATGCAATACTTTCTAAGACCAGTCTCCCGACCTTTTACATCCAAGAAAAGTGGTAGTAACATCCACCTGACCTATCCCAAGATCAGACCAATAAACACTTGACGGATGCTCCACAGTTTGAACATTTAAAACCTTTGACCCATCAAACTTCAAATCAAGACCCGAACCCAACAATGGTTGAACTTCCTTTTCAAAGGCCAAACCCGAACCTAGCTTGAAAACAACTTCTGTAGAGGTATCTGCATCTCCACCTTTATGTTCAAACTCCATCTCAACTCAAGCTCTACCTCTGGCACATATTACATTTTCATGACGACTAGAAGTCCAGGGGCTTTTGTTAACGATGTTAGCTGTCCAAAAAAGCTCATTCACTCAATCTCTTGTTTGTCTAGTTGTCAGAAACATAACTTTTACTCCAGGTAAGTTATTACTCATCTTCTCAACTATTTCATGCTTCGAGGTACTCTTTCAAGATTTTGCGCATATGCATACCAAATTTAGAACAATAGCTAGTGAATGGTCAGTTCACTAATACCACGCAATTGTTAGTCCTAAAATTCTACATGTACTTCCTTGGATTGAATCTCCACCTGCTTCGACAAGCCTTTAACTACCTCTACCGAATCTCAGCAGATCCATTCCCCACACTAGACGCATCTTCTAATACTTCCCTCATAGAATTCATTATTATGACTGCGTTTGACTTTACTCCAAGATCCACGATCTACGTCTTTCTACTTTGTCTTCTTCACCAACATCGAATATTGATATTCGATCTCCACGCTCACCGCACCACTTGTTTGGGAAACCATCAATATCCAAACAAGATCCTACACAGTCATAACAAGACTCGCTAGGCCAAATCTTTGCCACCTCAACCAAAGTAGTGACTCATAGTTGGCGAACACCTACCAGAAAGGTCGTAGGGGGTAATACGAGCTTTGGCTCTTACCTTATTTCAAGAACAAAGTTAACAAGAAAAATAGGAAGTAAACAATCGCACAACAAGAGATGTAACGTGGCTCATATAGTAAAGGAATCATACATCCACGGGCAATAGACACTATTTTATAAATAATTATGTTACAGAAAGACTCTCAAACACAAAGGACTCAATCTCAAGTGATTCATAAAACCCTCTTCAGTGTTTATCTCTCAAGATATCTCTCAAAAGACCTAGTGCAAGTGTCTCTCTTTGCAGAAATATGCAACTCACATCTCGTCTCGTCGCAAATTACAAAGTTATATATTCTTTTTTATAGACCCACTATGTTGAATCTTAATCCATTAATTAATGAATCTAATGGATATACAAGACCAAATTAATAGGGAATCTAATTAATATAGAAGACCAAATTAATATAAAATTTAATTAATATAGAATTCTAATTAATATAGAATCTCTAATTAATTTTAGTACTGTCAAACCTCTTAGGAAGGTTTCCGGACAATATTTTGGAGGAAAAGGGCGATTGCCTCCAATTTCGACCACGACTAAATACCGTGTCTTCATTAGGTGTTGCAAAAATACCTGGCTCATCATGGAAAGCAAAATGATCCATCAGCCGTTGAACCACATGCCTACGACTATGGTTGTGGCTGTGAGACGACCCTTTTTCCAAATGCCTCTTTAATCTCTCATGCCTATCCCTCTTTCTTGAATATTTTTAACCAACTTTTGCTTCTTCTTGGATCTCCCCTCATCACCACAGGCTGACAAGTACTCCTCAAGCTCATCCTCATTCGATGAACAACTAGAGGACTCAGACTCTGAGCTTTCCACCGGCTTGGACCAGTGAGATTTCTTGGAACTGACATGGGTCTTTTTTGTACTCAAGTGAGTCTTTGCTATCCATTAATATTGAATATCCAATTAATATAGCATTTATAATAAATAAATAAAAACAAATTAATTTAGAAAACCTAGTTAATATAGAAAATCCAATTAATATTAAATATCCAATTAATATATGAAATCTAATTAATATAAAAAAATTTATTTAATATAGAATTCTAATTTATTTAGAATTCTAATTAATATAACATATTAATTTAAAAGAGGATACTACTATTCGCCTTACTTTGAACTTACATTTACAAAAACAAACAATTTTTATATAAATTGAAAAAAGGATACAATAGAAACTCGATAAATTAATACTCGATTATTTAATAAACTCTCTAAGATAATATTTTTGGTCGGTCCCGACTCGGGGATAGGGTGCTAAATTAATAATTCGCTAAAATTATAAGATAATACATTTTTGATAATTTCTTTAGACCCCATATAAAATATAAATTAATAATTCATTATATATAGCATATTACATGAATTTTAGAGAGTTGTGTTTGGTGGCCAAAAAAATAATTCAACATTTCACAATCCTTCATTAATTTTTGGATGAGCAGGGCAATTATCCACAATCAAGAAGATTTTTCTTCCAACCATTTTTTTTATCAAGTTGGCGAACATATTCTTCATATAACACACCAGTCATCCAAGCTCGTTTGTTAGCACGGTATTCACAGTTCAGACTGTTCAAATTTACATTCTTGAAGCACATTGGTTTAGCATATTTCCCAATAATCCATAGAGGAAGTTTTTTTTAACCGTCCTCATTACAGCAAATAGCAACAATTAGTCTTTCATTGTCTTGTTTTTTCCTTCAAGATGCATTGTTGTAAGAGAATGATCCGGTTTAAGTCTAAAAAACAAACCTGTTTAAGATCAAAACATGTAAATAATTACATCACTGAAGTACAAAAT